>PVKS010008048.1:0-70098 GCA_004027875.1 Aplodontia rufa
TTTTTTTTTTTTTTTAAGCAAGTTTTACATGTGACTTTCATTCCTTGGACACTTCGTTGTGTTGTGTACGTGGTGCTGGGGTTTGAACTCTAGTACTCGCGCATGCCAGGCAAGCATCATAACCACCAAGCCACCACTGCAGCCCCCAAAACTGTAATTTTGATGTAATGAATTTTTACCCAGTAACCTAAATATGCTTATTGTATCTATTTTGCATGTCTGCTCCTTTGTTAGTATAATTTAAAGAGTTCCTGGCTTTTGTGGGAGTGGGTATTAAGGACTGAACCCAGGAGCACTGTACCACTAAGGTACGGTCCCACCCCATCCTTTCTATTTATTCATTTTTTGTTTTGAGAAAGGGCCTCACTAATATGCTGGGGCTGCCTGGCTTCTGATGTGGAATGTGGTCTTTGCCCAGGGACTTCATCCTTCTGTACTTTCTTTTGTTTTTCTCTTCTCATTCATCCACCCACCCACACACATAAGAACACTTTTAGGTTTTTTTAAACCTGACAAAGATTTCTTCATTCCAATTTTTTAAATGAAGAACATCCTACTTACTCATAATTGTTGAAAATGTAAGCTACACTTGATCCAGCTGGCAATGTATAGTCACTATAATTTTGCAAGAACTTTGTAGATTCTTACTTTGGAATGTCTCATTGGATGTTCCTAAATTTAAAAAATTAAATTTTACTTCTCTGTAACTTTCTTTAAAATATTTTAATATTTGTTTTCTAAAACATAGCAGATTTTAAGGGATTATTTTTATTAAAAATTAAATTTTATGAAATACTCAAAATTTGAAGGGAAAAGATGCTGTAGTTAAGTTTATCCTATGATAATCAAGATTCTTACAGTGCCTTGCAAAGAATATATTTGCTTTATTCTACAAATTCCCACATGTGCCTACTGTGTTTTAAGTCATGGATCTTGCTGGGCATGGTGGTGCACACCTGTGTGCCCAGCTACTCCAGAGACGGAAGCAGGAGGAGGGCAGGTTCGAGGCCAGCCTCAACAACTTAGCAAGACTCTGTCTCAAAATAGAAAGGGTTGTAGCTCAGTGGTAGAGCATCCTCAGCTTCTGCCTCGGTTGCCACAAAAACAAAAACAAAAATGTCCTGGATCTGCTCGGCTTCATGGAAATCCAAAGTTTTGTAAAGACTTTGTTCTCAGGGTTTTCATTGTGAAGTTAGTTGTCTTTATGGGAAATGTCATACTTGAAATAGATCCACGTTGCTTAAGCAGAGTCTTGACAGACCTTTCAGCAGTACTTGCAGATTTTTATGTGATTTCCCAACCTCAGAATCCCCTCTCTTCCATCACAAACCTTCATGCTTTTCTATATTCTGTAGTGTCTTCCTTCAGGATCATCTGTAGTTACAGCTCGTGCGTGATTTAGAACGTGCGGTGCACAAAGGAACAGTTTAGATCATCCAGTTACTTGTGCTGTAGTTAATCTGTGGCTTCTCTAGCCGGCAAATGTCTTAAGTTTGATATTATGAGTCCTATGATTTTAAATCCGCACTCTCTGGCTCCCTTCCCCTCTCCCTCTGCTGGGCATGGAACTCAGGGCCTCCTGCATGCTGGAGACCGTGCCATGAGCTACACCCCAAGCCCTGCTCATGGGTGCTCTCCCCTCTTCTCTTTCTTTTTTTCTTCTCTCTCTTTTTTTTTTTTTTTTTTTTCCTTCTTGATACCAGGGATTGGAACCCAGCGGGGCTTAAGTACTGAACCACATTCCCACCCCCTACCCCCACCTTTTTTAAAATTCTGAGACACTGACTTGCTGTTGCTGAGGCTGGCTTTGAACTTGTGATCCTCCTGCCTCAGCCTCCTGAGCCACTGGAATTACAGGCGTGTGCCACTAAGAAACATTAGTTTCTTATAAAAACACTTTTCCCCCTAAGAAACATTATTTCTTATAAAACATTCTCATGCCAAAAGTTCAGCTCTTGGCGCTGCAGCACTGGCTCAGTGGTTGGAGCACTTGCCTGGTGTGCACAAAGACCTAGGTACAAAGCCCAGCACACATAGATGACTGGTGGAGAAACAAAGGCCAGATGAAAAATTAGATAAGATTGATTATTTCGCTGTCCCTCTCCCACTCTCTCTCTTTTTTTTTTTTTTTAAGAGATAGGGACAGTGAGACAGACAGAGAAAGAGAGAAACAACTTTGTTTAGTTTTTCACATGGCCTTAGTTGCTCCAACACTTAGCTGTGTACGTGGTGCTGGGGTTTGAACCCAGGTCCTCGTGCTTGCCAGGCAAGCGCCGAAACAGCTGAGACACTGCTCTAGCCCCTCCCACTCTCTTAAAAAAAAATAGGAAAGTTCAGCTCTCTCTCTCTCTCTCTAAAAGAAAGGTTTATATTTTGATTCCTGCTGCTTGTCAGTGTGTAGTATAATGTGTATGCTTACATAGTATAAATCATAATTTAAATTTAGTACAGGATTATGTAAGTTAGTAACCCCTTATGCAGAGCAAACAGCCTTGGATAACACCCTGGCAGCAGGGAAGGTGGCATCATAGTCCTACCTCGTTACTGTGACAGGAAGCTCCTTTATGTAGCACTCATCTGTGCTTCTAGGGTCATGAAATGCCACATTTAGAAGAAATCAACTGCCCTGTGCCTTATGTAGTTGATGGAAACCTATGTGACTGTCATAGGCCTGGCCCCAGGGTACTGTAGTAGTCATTTGAGAAAGGACCTGGAAGAGCCGCTTTCTGGGCTTATACTTCACATGAAGCTAAGTCCACAAAAGAAAGATGTGGTTGAAGTTTCTATGCAGGCTAAGCCAATTCCATACAGTATTTTTGGAGGGAAATTAAGGATTTTTCTGAATCTTGAAGTTAAAAGATCTTTGTTTAAAGAGGATGTTAAGCTTGCCTAGCATGTGTGAGGCCCTGAGTTTGTTCCCAGCTGTGTGTGTGTGTGTACACACACATACATGTATGTACATATACATAATCTATGTATGTATATATAAAGGGATGTTGGTAGAATATACTGAAGTCTAATGTCATGTGTCCTTTTGAACATTATATAGCTGTGTTTGATTTTTCTGTCTTTTTTTTTTTTTTGGTACTAAGGATTGAACCCAAGGGTGCTTTGCCACTGAACTACATGCCCAGCCCTTCCTTTTTTAGATGTTGAGACAGAGTCTCACTTAAGTTGCTGAGATCTCACTAAGCTAGCCTCAAGCTTGAGATTGTCCTGCCTCACCCGCTGGTGTCGCTGGGATTTTAGGTGTGCCACTGCACCAGCTTCTGTCTCCTATCTTTTTTGAAACCATTGCTTGTACATCCTAATAAATTTCAAATTTCCGTGGTTGTATGTGAATTTCTCTTTTTTCACCATATTCACGATCATTTATGAATTCTTTGTTCTCTTTTTCATGATTCTTCTCTATATATTCCAAATAAGATGGACAGTTGTTCATTATCATATTTGTAATGTCTATTGCATACAAAGTGCATGATGTACGTTTAGGAGGGTAAAGCTAAGACTGGAGTAAACCATGCTCATTAAGATTTTTCTTAATTGAAATGTCAAAACTCTTATAATTGTGATAGGTTCTTTTCAGTGTTGGAATTCCTATCAGTTTGGAGCAGGGGAAAGGTATTGAACGAAGGGTCAGAAACTCTTGATTGTGAGGCTGGAGCAGTGGCTCAGCAGTTATGGCATTTGCCTGGCATGCGCAAGTATGTGAGTTCAAACCCCAGCACCACGTACACAACAAAGTGTCAAGAGGAATGAAAGTCACATGAAAAACTAAACAAAGATTGCTTCTTTCTCTCTCTCTCTCTTGCTAAAAAAAAAAGTAAAGAAAAAGAAACTCTTGATTGTGTGGTTCATTTCCTGCTCTTAAAATCTGAGTGTTTGCCTTTCCAATATGTATGGCATAGATAAAATTACAAATACACTAAATTTCTGCATGTGCAAGGAAATGTTTTCCCAATTGTTGTTACATGTAGTTGCTGCAAAGACTTGATCTGTTTTTTCCTTAAAGATTCCAAATCTATGCAAGACGGCTGGGGAGAGAGTGACGGACCAGTCACAGGAACTCGCCATCCCAGCTGGGAAGAGGAGGACGACGGAGGAGTCTGGAACACCACCGGCTCTCAGGGAAGTGCTTCCTCTCACAACTCAGCAAGCTGGGGACAAGGAGGAAAGAAGCAAATGAAGGTAGCCACTTCAGAAATATGTGTGCTTGCTTACTCATTCTTAGAAGGCAGAATTGAGAATGTGTTATTGGAAGGAGTAAGACAGCTGGTGTCTTGGAGGTCTTGAGAATGGGAAAAACATTTCCTTACAAACCAGTAAACTGAAACTGTTGCTGTGTGTACAAAGAAATTAGCTAAGATGCAAGGTTATCTTTCCTTTTTGGTTCCCACATTATAACAATCGTTGGAAGCTGTCCAGGCATGCTTTAAAAATGCTTGATGCATAGGGGTGGTTATGGTGCTTGCCTGGCATGCATGAGCATGCAGGTTCAAACCCCAGCACCAGGTATGCAACAAGGTGTGGGAGCAACAAAAGCCACATGAAAAACTAAACAAAATTGATTCTCTCTCTTTCTCTCACAGTCCCTCTCTTTCTTAAAAAAAAAAAAAAAAAAAAATGCTCGATGCATTTGCATTCCAAAGCCCTATGAAGAAGTACAAGAGAATTCAAAGAAAGATAAAACTGCTGGGGGAAGTCGACTTGTCTTAGTCTTAACTGATTGGTGAGAGCACAGAGGCTTCCTCACAACAGAATGAAGTACCATTGTGTGCCCTTGCTGTTGGAGCACAGATTACACCCTGTCCTAGGTTGAATTTGTTTGTGGTGCTGGTTTGAAGCCCAGGGCCCTGTACATGCTAAACAAGAAGACTCTACCACTTGGATGCATCCCTGCTCCAGGGCTTCGTTTTTCTTTTGTTTGTTTTTGTTTTTTAAAAGAGAAGGACAGTGAGAGAGAGAGAGAGAGAGAGAGAATCAATTCTTTTTGAGTTTTTCACATGGCTTTCGTTGCTCTGACGCTTAGTTGTGTACGTGTGTTGGGGTTTGAACCTTTGTACTTTGTAGGTGCGCATGCCAGGCAAGCACCATAACCACTGAGCCACTGCTCCAGCCCCCAGGGCTTTGGTTTTTAATCTAGTACAAGAGACTTTTCACCTGACCATTGTCTTTTTCTTCTTCTTCTTCTTCTTCTTCTATTACACCTCTCCCACACACACACACACCACTGACGGAAATAAACATGTATTTAATTTCAGCCTGGGAGCACTTTTGTCCTGTGAAACATTTCACAGGTAATGGTCTCACAGGTTTCAAGCACCTGTTGCTATCTTAGAACACCTTCTATTAGCCTTTATCCTTTTTGCCTATGGGATGCTGGTTTAGTTTAAAACCCGAGATTTATTCCATAGCATAGGAAGACTGTTTCTGTTGGAAGTTTTTCATTTAAGCAGTTCTTTCTAGTTTCCCCTTTTTTATTTCCTTAGTCCCATCACAAAAGCATTATTCATGCCCTTACATTCTCTAGTCTGCTTTTAGCAGGGTTTTGGTTGTTTACAAATTAACAGTGAGTCCCTCTAAACCAACCATGAGATACTAGTGAATCCGCTAGTCAGGTGACACGATTACTTGGAGTTAATTGGAAGATGGATATTTTAAGCTTCCGTGCCCAGTGATTGATTGAGACCTTCATTATGAGTACCCTTTTTTAAAAAAATCGTGGTAATACACACAACATTTACCATCTTAACCATTTTAGGTATATAATTATGTTTTTGCCTTTAGGCTACCATCGCAACAAAATTGTTTTCATCTTGCAAAACTAAAAACCCTTCAACCATATACCTATTAAAAAATACCTTCCCCCTTTCCCTTCAGTGAAGACTTTTTTTTTTTTTTTTTAAAGAAAGAGTGGGCAGTGAGAGAAAGATAGAATCAACTTTATTTAGTATTTCACATGGCTTTTGTTGCTCTGACACTTCATTGTGTACTTGGTGCCGGGGTTTGAACCCACGTACTCGCGCATGCCAGGCAATGCCAGGCAAGCGCCGTAACTGCCAAGCTACCATTCCAGCTCATGCGAGGACTTTTTTTGACCTTGAGACCTATAACTAAACGTAAGTACCTTATTGCTTTAAAGAATAATAAAATTGGGGCTGCAGTAGTAGCTCAGCAGTAACCACTCTTTTAAAAAAAAAATATGACATATCAAAACACACAGAATTTTACCTATAGAATGCACAAGTGCACAAGGCTTATATAAGTTGGTATTTTCGTCGCTGTGACCAGAACACATGCGAAGAACAACTTGGTGAAGGAAAAGTTTATTTTGGCTTGTAGTTTAGAGTCTTTGTCCATAATCAGTCAACCCCTTTCCTCTGGGCCTGAGGTGAGGGAGAACTTTACGGTGGAAGGGTGTGGTGGTGGAAAGTTGCCCAGCTCATGGCAACCAAAAGTGGGTGGCTGGGGGAAGGACACCATAAGATATAGTCCCCAAAGGCACACCCCCAGTGATCTACCTCCTCCATACGTGCCCACCTGTCTCAGATACCACCCAGTAATCCATTCAGTTACTCCATCAAATGGACTAATCCATTTTTGAGGTTACAGCTCTCACAAGCTAATCTTTTTGCCTCTGAACATTGCTGCATGAGGTAGCACATGAGCTTTATGATGGGGGAACGTTCCTTGTTACAAAGCATAACAAGACCCTGTCACACTTCATCCCACCAAGTTCCCATCAACGTTCCACCTACCTTGTTCACACAAGTGGAGGTGAGCTAATGATTATCTTGTTCAGGGGAGCCTGCTTTGTCCTGTTAAAAAATAAATCCCACCTCTACCTTTCTTTGCCCAGAAGATAGGTGGTGGTGTCTTCCATCAGGCCTCTTTCCAGCTGGGGACAAATGTCCTTTAAGCTGTGAAACAGATGAAGTGCTACATTGGGGAGTTGCCCGTTGCATCCACACAGAGAATAATGTCTGCTTTAAATAGGTTCCTTTCCAAACAGCATGCGCCAGCGTGAACTCTCTTTTCTCCTAATACCAGGCAGCCCCACTGAAAGTGGAAGTGGTGGTACCCAGGAATTAAGTTTTACAAAATCTAGTTGTGACTTCTTTCCATTTAATAAACCTTATGTTTTCCCAATCACTGCTATGCTAGTTCAGGATGATGAGTAAAGAAAGAAAGAAAACATAAGAACTAGAGTTTATTGATCATTTATACTAACATTAAAATACCAAAATAACTTAGAGAAATAGGGGTCATAAAGTTAAACTCTTGATTGTGTATTTTCCATGTATGCTTTTGCAACTCAGGGGGTGGAGATAAATTTTGTGGTTCTGAGGTTACGTATTTCATTTCTGTAGTGCTCACTGAAAGGAGGAAACAATGATTCATGGATGAATCCTCTTGCCAAACAGTTTTCTAATATGGGATTGTTGGTAAGTTTTACTTTTCTCATATGTATAATGTGTCCCAAATTTTAGGTTTAATATAAATTTTAAGTCCACAACTGTGTTATATAGTATAATATTACAAATTTAGAAACTAGTCAACAATGTTCTCGATCTTTTGAATTAAACAGTATTTGCTTTCTGTTTTATTATGAGTGATACACTCCAGCATTTAAAGGTGAGGTCTTAGATTTATTGTCTTTGTGTCCTTTTCCTTTCCTTAGGAAAGAAAAGGGCAAACATTTTAAATTTACCGTTTTCCCAAACATTGCTGTATTTTAATTTTTAAAAGAGAACAACAAAATACCTAGGAAAACAACAGGGATTAATTATATCGGGAATTCTTTCGGATTTCTAATTTCCTTGTTTCTTGGGCACATTGTGGGGACACCCTGTCCTAGTTGCCAACAGACAAATGACTTGGCTGCACGTTTTAAAATTTGATAACTTGACGAGTCACGAGAAGAAATTGTCGTCATTTGGCTGCCACTCACGGAATTTGATCCCAGGCTGACTGAAACTTAAGAACAGGAGTTAATTTCTCCATGCAGCTGTTTAGCTGTTACTCTGTCCATAGATGTACTGAGGCTGATTGTACATGAACATTGAATTTTAAGAATTATGGGGACCAGCAACAAACCAGTGTTAAAAATGTCTTCTTTCCAGTTCATTTCAGATCTTGTATAGTGCCAGGCTAAGATGTGGCTTTCACATGAATAAAGCCACTTCTTCCCTGATTCAAACATGCATACCCTTATTTCTCTCTCATTTGTTTTTATTTGAATTTTCAGAGTCAAACTGAAGATAATCCAAGCAACAAAATGGATTTGTCTGTAGGTGTGTATATCGCTCCAACTGTAGGATGGGAACATGGTGGTACTGATGATGCACTGTTGGGATCTCCCGCCCAGTGCAGTGGACATTTATTGAACGCTTACTCTGTATAAGATTCTGTGTAAGGTACTAGGTAGAGGTTGAGGTTGAAAACTCATAAAGACTGCAAGAGTCAGGAAGGAAGACAAAGAAGTGATATGAGCCAACTATGAGAAAGTAGGACATGGTGGTCACTGGTTACCCATGGAGAGAATGTGTCCGCCTGGAGAACCAGCCTTGCACTCTGCTCCTAGCAGTTGGTGCTGTAGGACTGCAGACTGGGTTGTGACATTATCTTCCAGCTTTTTTTAAGAGATGCTGGATACACATATATGTAGTGACATCCTGGGGTCTGTGGTGGTGCTGGACTTTGATCTCTAGGTTGCTGGTTCTCTCTGCCCTCAGATTGCCATCTTCACTGTTGACAACTCTTCCACTGCATTTGGAACGGTTGTAGTGTCAGCCTGTGGGTCACCCTGAGGAACTTAAAAAGAATAAAGAAAACAGTCCTGGTCAGTAAGAAAGTGTGTAGTCTGATTTGTGAACTTTGTGGAGCTCTGTCTGATTATATCAGCACATAATAGCAAATCTGTCAAGCTGTGAGAGCAAAGTGGGAGCAGTGGGTCCACCTGGGAGATCACCTTGTGCAGGTGACATAGGCACTCTCGGCTCTGCAGCTCTCAAGGCTCAAATCTCAAGGCAGCAACTCGGCCTCTTTGACACTGCGCCACCCTGAAACTGTGTTTCACAGCCCTGAGCATGTATCTAGTAGATGCTAAAATAGCAAAACAGACATTTCGTTTCACTGAGAAATATGAATGTATGAGCAAGATGTATTCTTCAGACACGTCAATTGCAGTTGAAATATTTTTAGCCAGATTCATACCAGGTTAGCATAAGGCCCTTTTTCAGTCTAACCTGCAAGACAAGCTACAGTATAGATACATGTGTTGCGTTGCTTCTAATAAAGAACACACATGTTCCCGGGGCAAAAGCCAACAGCTTGTACCAGTGAGCACTCCGCTGACCTCCCCAAAGAGCAGAAAAAGCCTTTACCCAGCATCCCAGAGAGCAGGTGCAGCAGGTTACTCTTAGTTCTTGAGGAACTCCTTGGTCCTTGAACTTTTCACTCTTTATGTCCTTTCAGATAAGAAATTTGATGTGGACAAGCGAGCAATGAATCTCGGGGATTTTAATGATATCATGAGGAAGGATCGATCTGGGTTCCGTCCACCTAATTCCAAAGACATGGGAACCACAGATAGTGGGCCTTATTTTGAGAAGGTGAGTTGAATTCTTTAAGATAATAATTCATGAGAACTGCTTTGGCTCCCAATTCACATTGTAAGAACAGATTCTGGAGGGAACATGGAATTAATGTCTTACTCAGTGAGTAAGACACAGACATCACCTGCGTTAAAGTGGTGACATGAGAACAGTTGACTGTCAATAGGTGATTGGGCAGGAGCTAGAACCATCTGAAGTTAGCATGTGAGTATTGTGATGAAGATCTAGGTTTTGAAATATTCATGAAGTTTGACAGGTAATAAAACATGTAGAAATTTTAGAGAT
Source organism: Aplodontia rufa (assembly GCA_004027875.1). Taxonomy (NCBI): domain Eukaryota; kingdom Metazoa; phylum Chordata; class Mammalia; order Rodentia; family Aplodontiidae; genus Aplodontia; species Aplodontia rufa. Next base: position 9,903 of record PVKS010008048.1, read on the forward strand.
AAATTGATTCTGAGTTCTGAATTTTTTTTCCTGCTGATCAGCTACAAAAATACATTTGGGGTTTTGTGCAAACTCTTGTATTTCCTAAGGCCTTGCATCTAGTTTTGAAAGACCTCTTGATCTTTTCCACTTTCTTGGTGGTTTGTGTTAGTTCCAATGATATACTTTTCAAATTCTCAACTACTGGAAACAAATCATTTATACCTATTAAGTTTTTTTTTTAACATTTCTAATGGAAGACATTATTCCTTGTTTTAAAATACCAACTTGCAGTGTTCCTGGTCTTCATAAAGCAGTTAAGACCAAAATGTTTAGATCTGGCACTTTTGTGACGTTGCTGATGCTGGTCCAGGCAGCAACACACTCCTGAGAAGATTGCCCTGGCTTCTGTTTCAGGAGCCACACAGTGAGAGTAGTCAATATTAGATTAGCAGAAAAAGAAAGTGTCTGGCAGCTTTTATCTAGTGCAATGGACAGAATGTGTTACTAACATACAGGAAGAGAAAAATCTACATCAAAGAGGATGACACATGGTATCTCTTGGGCAAGGTGTGATGATGATTATCAGATCCAAACTCATCCTCGGTTATTGCTAATACGCTCTCACTTTGTTTATTCCTAGTGTCTCTCTCTGTCCCTTCTTGCATTCTGTTGCTTCACTAACCAACACTCATTGTGATTGGCTAACTCCTACTACCTTTCAGCTGACTTTGCCTTTCTCCAATCAAGATGGGTGCCTTGGGGACGAGGCTCCCTGCTCTCCCTTCTCCCCTTCTCCCAGCTACAAGCTGTCTCCCTCTGGTTCCACACTACCCAACGTCAGCCTTGGAGCAATCGGCACAGGGCTCAACCCCCAAAACTTCGCTGCTAGACAAGTAAGGAGGCCTCTCAAATTTGTAACTGCTTGGCCGTGGCCTCGCCTGGGCCCTGGTCTGCAGTTCATTGCATCATTTGTCTGTCTTTGGGAAATTTGTTGATTACTGAATGCACAGAATGATATTAAGTGTAGGTTTTAGGTTTTTCAGCCTGTAGAACCCATCTCTCTTCATGTTTCTCAACAGATTTTTATTTTAAACCTTTTTTAATTTGTCTTCTCATTTTTGGTCATGAATTCACATTTAATAAGTTAACTAATAACTGACAGGAAAATGTCTATGAGGCCACCATAATCTACTTGACCAATACCTTTGCCGTTATTAATAATAGATTGGATAACATTAATGCTTTGGGGATCTTTTCAATTTAATATGCCTGATAATCAAAAAATAGCAGCAAAACTGTTAAGATTAAGTATTTGAGGGCTACAACATCTTAAAATCCAGTGTCTGTAAGTTTAAAATATACTACTTACCCAGAAGAGCTGCTTCTCAGATGCAGCAACCCTGTTGGGCCTAACGCAGCCCCTTTGCTAGGGCTGCACCTGGCAGTCCTCCGAGGAAGGGCAGGGCTGTCACTCCATAGTCTGTCGCAGCCCTTGTAGAGAAAAACAGGGATTTGGAGCCACAGTGCCTTTGCAGCAATTATCCCAGCAGTGATTTCATTAGCTGTCACTCTGACCCCTTACTTGTTACTGCGTCCTTTGTCCCAGGGTGTCACGAGAAGACATTAATTTTTTTAAAGAAAGAGGGTCAGTGAGAGAGAGAAAGAGAAGGAAGAGATAAGCAATTTTTTATTTAGTTTTTTATGTGACTTTTGTTCCTCCAATACTTCGTTGTGTACGTGGTGCTGGGGTTTGAACTCTTGTACTTGTACACGCCAGGCAGGCACCATAACCGCTGAGCCACGGCTCCAGCCCCAGAGAAGACATTAATTACATTGCGTAATTATGTGTGACTTTCACATATGCATTAAAGGCTGATGTAAAACAACTCCTCTTACACCATAGTCATGGTGCACCTAGGCATCTGACGTCCAGTCGTTACCCTAGGACGTTTTAAAAAATGGATTATACTGTGCCTGTGTGTTCAAATTGGTGATCTCTGGATTGGGAATCATAGGTAATTTTTTTGTTTTCTTTATATTTCACCGTTTCCGTGATGTTTCCACAGAGGACGTGGATATGTATTGCTTCGATAAATAGGACAGAAACAGTTGTGTAGGGTTTTACATAAGGTTCCTATATTTTGAATTGAGATGTAGAAAATATAAAATAGTTATAATATTCTTGGTTAATGGTGATTATAAATGTGGTACCTAGATTGCATATGCTCTTAGTACATAGTCTTGAGCATAATAGACCAGCCACACTAACTTGGCTTTGGTCTTAAAGGTCATTCCTCTTTGCTTTTGTGATCTGTGGATTGCTACAAAGTCCATTGTTGCTCAGGTTGGTGCACATGTTCTGTCCAAATATAGCAGTTTCATTGGACCTAGAGCTCCAGGTCTTTTCAGGCTGTCCTCACACAGTCAGTCAGTCAGTATGCTTCATAATTAGAGGTAAAGTTCAAGATTTTTATTTTCCAAATCATAGAAGATTTTGATCAGCTTGCTAATTTTATTTTAAATTAATATGCTTTTTTAAACACTGGGGTTAAAACAAGCTTCACCAATAACTATCAGGACTCAGTCATCTTTGAAGCCTCCCATACAACAGTAAAGCTTTAGCAACAGCCAGATGAACCAGTGTTAACGTACATATATAAGCTATGGATTATTGTTACCTTAGTTTCTAAATTTGATTTTCTAAAAGGCCAGATACATGTAATTGTAATACATCACTCTGTACAGCAGCAAATCCAAGCCAAGAAAATGAGCAGCTTGTGTTGCCAAGGTTCCATGTTAAGATAGAGGGAAGGCATTTTTTGATCAACTTCTATTATCCATTTCAGTTATATCAAAGTTCTATGTACAGCTGGGTACAGTGGTGCATTCCTGTAATCCCAATAGCTCAGGAGACTGAGGCAGGAGAATTGCAAGTTCAAAGCCAGCCTCAGCAACTTAGCGAGACTCTGTCTCAAAATAAAAAATAAAAAGGGCTTGAGATGTGGCTCAGTGGTTGAGTGCCCCTGTGTTCAAGCCCCAGTACCAAAAAAAAAGTTCTGTGTGTAGCTTTCGAGATCCTTGAGTTTTAGTGGGAAGGGTGGAATCATGTCTGTTAGAAAGAGGAAAGTAGGGCTTGATTTACAGAAACTTAAAAACACAAATGCTTTTTCATACTTCTTATCAAAGAAAAGTTCAAAATTTAAAATAACTAAGCCAGGTACAGTGAGGTGTACCTGTCATCTCAGCTAGTTAAGAGCAGCAGGATTGATTGAGCACAGGAGTGCAAGGCCACTTTGCACAACATGGCAAATCAATCTCTCCCACCAGGGCTCAGGGTGAGGCTCAGTGGCAGAATACATGCCTAAAGCCCCAGGTTCAGTCCACAGCATACACTCTCCCCTCCCTCCAAACACTCACCACCACCACCACCACCACCACTAAAAAAACTCTTGACTAAGTAGTTTTGTTTTTGCCAAAAGATAGGTACCAGCAACTCCACCATCCAAGGATTAATCATGAATAAATGACATTGGATAGCAAGGTCATTACTTTGACAGTAGAGCGTGAGAATGATCTTAGCAGACTATTCTCAACCAGTAAAGGTGTCGACTGTCATGATCTGAGAAAAGTTAAAGCCAATACATTGAACCTTAAAGTGACGGTGAGTAAGCAGGAGGAGTGGAGATATTCAAGTTTCTATAACTTTGGGGGAAAGTAAAATTCAGGGTGTATCTTTGGTTTTTTTGTTTTGTTTTGTTTTGTTTTGTTTTGTTTTGTTTTATTGAAATACATAGATTTTAATTGCCATTTCTACTTTACGTTTATAATCATTCTTATTTTCAGTGATTTTAAGTTCATTAATTTACTTGTAGTAGTCCCTTAATCTATTTTTGAACCATTAAGCCATCACAGTATCTTTAGTATTCTAGAACTTAATGATGCAGTACAAAATTCTTTAAATTGCCTTATCTCTGTGATAAGTTAAAAGTAGTGACTTCAGTTCAGAGCTTACACACTCCGCATAAACTGTGTAAGCAGTGGTGCCACTTTCTTTGCCAAAGATGTTCAGTGGGATGTTTTCAAGTGGATAAATCAGTGGGTTTTTGATATTTGCAAATGATGTATGCAGCCTACAGACCACGGCTTTATTGAGTTCTGGGAATGCAGACGGAAAGATTAAGCTGGTGCTAGGAAGACGGAATGGAAGATAGTTATTAACAGTTTGCTGAATGATGTCATCAGAGAGTTTCAGTGTTTTGTTAACCTAGAGGTGAGCTCAGTTACTCTGCATGTGGAATGAGGAAGATGGTTTTGGGAAAGGCGTCCTTGACTAGGATGACCTTTGCTGGACCGCAAAGGGATGCTGTGAAGATAGGGTAGAGAAGAACAATTTCTTTGCTAAAGACTTCTCTTGGCTAGAAACAAATTATAAAGGCAGAGCCCAGCTGTCTGTAGCTCTGTTTGGAACAGTGGAGATATGCTTGGGGTGGTGTCCTCTGGAAACCAGGGAGCTGAGCTTATTTTTAACTAGGCTTACATTTAGACGTTTGAGAAGTTACAGGTGAGTACTGTTTGTTTGGTATCCCTGGAATGATTTTTACTTTTCCCTTTCCTTTTGATCTCTCTGTGTGATTAACATTTCCTCATCTAGCAAAAAGGGGTGGAGCAGATCCAGGACAGGGAAGGGCCTTTAGAGCTGGAGCAGGGTCCTGGGGCATTCACCTCACTATTGCTTGGCTGCATTTGTGTGGTTCAACAATTCAGAGAAGTGGAATCATACTGTGATTTTGCAACGGATAACTAGCTAAGCATGTGTTCCTGCTCGGATGCCTTTTAAGATGGCTCTCAGATTACAAAGTTTGAGAATAAATTTGATAAAGCTCATCTTTAAAAAGAGAGTAGCTAAGGGAGTTGGGGATTTAGCTCAGTGGCAGAGCTCTTGCCTAGCACGCTCAAGGCCCTGCGTTCGGTCCTCAGCCCTGAAAAAAAAAAAACAGAGCGGCTAAGAGAAAATTTCAGTAAAGAAAAGCGTGTAGCGCTACTTCAGCACTTGGTAAGTGTGGCCCTTCAGTTTCTGTTGCTCGCCACCAGCACACATGGTAAACAGGTTGCCCTTGACTTGATTTGAGTGACTACCCCAGAGTCCACTGTGAACGTGAGCCCATGGGTCACAGATCTTGATTCTTTCGGGAGATAGAAACCAGAACTGCTTCTTACTGTGTTAACAAAAAGCCTGACTGGTGCTGTTGCATCTGCAGGGTGGCAATCACGGTTTGTTTGGAAACAGCACAGCACAATCGAGAGGCCTGCACACACCAGTGCAGCCGCTGAGTTCTTCTCCTAGTCTCCGGGCGCAAGTGCCTCCCCAGTTTATCTCCCCCCAGGTAAGCAACTCTGTTCCACAGTTCAGAATGAAAAACTGTCCAGATAATGAGCAGTTATTAACTGCCTGGCTTGTAAGCATGAAAGGAATGATAGTTACTAGTCTAAACTGGGGGATACTGGGTTCAAGATTTTTGGAACAGAATATTAAATCTTGTTTTTATTGCACCATGAATATAAACAAAGTAGATGTTTTTGCATGAGAAGTGTTATATCCCTTTTGAATCTCCTGATTATTTTCTATCTAATACTATATTGATTTTTTAAATTGCATGTAATTAAAACTTTTATAAATTCTAATGTAACAGCATTCAGAAGTTGATCACCTTCAGATAAACAGAAGAGTTGCCAGATTGTGGATTTTTCTTGACAATTTTGAAAATTGTTAAGAAATCCAGAATTCTGACTAGCTGCTCTTGGGGGAGTTCTAGAACTAATGGAGACGCAGGTACTCCTGGGTTAAAATCTTGCTCATCGAGCAGCTGTGTAGAATGTAGTCCTTTGGATCCCATAGGAAGCCTGGAGGCCTGTTTCTTCATGGAAGCCATGCAATTGGGTTTTGGGGAAAGGGGGAGAATGTAGGTGAGGGATTTGTGTCAGTCTCCCAAATAGTCTTCTAATAGCAGAATTGCTAGCCAGATAGTATGATGAATGTCATATAGAAATGTTGAACAATGTTTGGGGAATCTGGTGAGATTTTGAACTGCTGGTGACTTTTTTTCTTTTTTTAAGAGAGGAACAGTGGGAGAGAGAAAGAATCAATTTTATTTAGTTTTTCATGTAGCTTTTGTTGTTCCTACATTTTGTTGTGTACATAGTGCCGAGTTCGAACCTGTGTCCACATGCATGCCAGGCAAGTGCTGTAACTGCTGAGCCACCACTCCACTCCTGCCAGTGACATTAAACTGAATCTTGAAGAAAGAGTCAGTTCTCTGGGCACAGCCAGATTAAAGAGACCTTTTAGGCACCAGAAGCCTTTTGTGCAATGGGCAGTAGTATGCAGAAGAACGTGAAATGTTTGGGGATGTGCACTTAGTTTGATCTCGTTGAAGTGTGCTGTCTAGAATGGAATAAGAAAAGGAAACCAAAGCGAGGAATTTGGGACCAAATTTGGCCAAGCTTTATTTTTGTTGCTCAGGTATGTGGGCCTTGTCCTGCAGGCCAACCCTTGTCAGCCTGCTTTATAACCATTATCTGGACTGCTACTTACAAGTCTCCCCCAGGGGCTGGAGCAGTAGCTCAGCAGTTACTGCACTTGCCTGGTATATGCGAGGACACAGGTTCAAACCTCAGCACCAATTACACAACAAAGTATCCAAGTAGTGAAATTGATTCTCTCTTTCTCTCTCTCACTGTCCCTCTCTTTAAAAAAAAAAGAAAGAAAAGAAAAAGAAAGAAAAGAAAGTCTCCCCCAGTCTACTGAGGCCAAATCTTGGACTCTGGGGCCTGGTCGCCTCCAGGTGGTTTTTATGTGCAACCTAAATGTTGACTCCCTCTCTCGAAATTGCAGGTGATGTAGTGCTTTGTAGAGAGTGTAGTGTTCAGGAGTGGTTTCAGGTGAATAGTCATGTGGGTGCATTCTGTATTGACTATGTATCTGCATCTCCTCCTCTCCTTCACACGTTTCCCCTCGCTTTCCCAACATGTAATTATCAGAGTGTCCTGATCCTCAGTTCTCCAACTCTTCTCACCATCTTCTACCACCACTGTGTGATGTCACACAGTAAACTCAGTACTTTAAGTAGACAAAATTTTGTGTACAGCCCACATCTTTTTTTCTTAAATCCAGGGACCACTTGGCAATAGGATGCCTTACAGGCATCCTACAACACATCCAAAACAGAACTTCAATCTCACCTTTGATACCATTCAAATATTTCCCCATCTTCCAAGTAAATGGACACCTATCCTGCAAAGCATTCAGGCCAAAGACCTTAGAGGTCATTACAACAGAAGGTCACATTCAGTTCATCACAGATCCTCCCTTAAGAACATTTTCCAGATTCTGATGACTGTTTCTTACCTCCTCTAACATACCCCTAATGAGGCCACCACCATTCCTCTCCTAGATTATTGCAAGGGCCTTCTGCCTCCTGCCTTGCTTTGCTCCTTTCTTGCTTTCTGCAGTCTAAGTCACACTGGTCCTCTAGCTGGAGATTCAGGTCTGTGGTAGAACTTGCCTAACCCTGTAAGGCCCTGGGTTCAAGGCCCAGCACCACAAAAAATGTAAATAAAAGACTGATGATTCATTTCCCTTTTCCCTCTTCCTCTCCCTCTCCTGTAATGCTGGGCTTCACACATGCTAGACATTGTGACCACTGAGTCACATTCCTAGCCTTTTTAATTTCAGTTGGGGACAGGGTCTTGCCAAATTGCCCAGGCTGACCTTGAATTTATATCTTCCTGACTCAATCTCCCAAGTTGCTGGGATTACAAATGTGCATCAAGTCGGACTTTTCTTGGGCTTCACATGTGTGCAAGGCATAACCTGCCCCTGTGCCCCCATGTTGATCAATCTTAATATTTCATCAGGTACGTTTATTTTTATTTAGTTAACACTCTTCCCCAAGAAGGATATTAAATTGTTTCTAAATTTTCCATGTTATAAGTAATGCTGCAGATGGGGCTGGAGCAGTGGCTCAGCAGCTAAGGTGCTTACCTGGCATGCATGAGGACGCGGGTTCATACTCCAGCACCATGTACACAACAAAATGTCAGAGGAACAAAAGGCACATGAAAAACTAAATAAAATTGATTCTTTCTTTCTCTTAAAAAAAAAAGGAATCTTTGCCCAGAGTGATATTTGGGAATCAAAGTTCATGAACATTTTTCCAAGTTTTGATAAATACCATCAAATTTGACATCAATTTTGACCACTTTATAGGGGCAACCAATATTCAGTGCAACCCTACACGCAGACACTTAAATTCATCTTAAGATTCGTTATAGGGGCTGGAGCAGTGGCTCATCGGTTACGGCGCCTGCCTTGCGTGTGCCAGTACGGGAGTTCAAACCCCAGCTCTACGTACACAGCAAAGTCTCAGAGCAGCAAAGCCCACATGAAAAACTAAATAAAGTTGTTTCTTTAAATTAAAAAAAAAAAGGATTTGTTATAGTGCTGGGGATGAGTGTGGTATAACACTTGCCTAGCGTGTGTGAGGCCCTGGGTTGGTTCCCCAGCACCATAAACAAACCAACAAAATATTGGTTACTAAAGTCCCAGCCTTCATTGTTTTTACTGTTGTCATTTTCTTCCAGTCACTCAGATATTCAGAAATTAACATTATAGCTGGCTTTTGTCTTGCCTTTAAATCCCTGTCATTTTGCACCTGCAGTGCTTGGTTAAATGTCATATTGATTGCAACAAGATCTTCACTTTCACCAGCCCAACTGGAGAGTGAAGGGCTTCTAAGCCAGAGTAAATTAGCTCCCTCCAATGGGATTGTGCAAACCTGCACTTTAATTACTCTACAGCCCAGGAGCCTAGTGATGCTTCATCCAGGTTGCTTGTAATTCTTTGGAGACAGACAACACGTCTGCAGTCTGCACAAGGGAGATGTTGAGCAAGGCTAGACAGGAAGTCCTCAACTAGTGTAGCTAGTTTCCAGAATTGTCAATTTTTAGAACATAAGAGATAGCATTTAAATATAAGAATGCTTTTTGTTGGCATTCTTGTGTTTTCTTTAGTCTTTCTGTGTCTTTAAGCTGCATTATGTCAGCTTGCCTTCTTTTGTACTTGATGTAATGAGATCGGATAGTATATATAGTAGGTCCCCTTCCTTGTTTCTCATCTTTCTTTCTTCTTTTTTTCCCTCTTATTTTTACTTGACATTGTTTCTAAGCTTTTCCCATGTTCTTTTGTTTAGTTATGGTTCATATAATATTCCATGGTATGAGCATACTGTAGTTCATTTTATCTTTTCTACTACTGACTACTGCTGGTAGACATTTGGGTTACTAATTAACCTTTTTGCTATTGGGAGCAGTGCTGCTCTGCATATCTCTCCCAACCCCACCCTGGTACTGGGGTTTGAACCCAGGAGTGCTCTACCACTGAGCTACCTCTGAAGTCCTTTTTTATTTTGAGACAGGGTCTGAAGTTTCTGAGACTGTCCTGGGACTTAAAATCCTAGTGCCTAGGCCTGATTACAGTTATTGATCACTATACCTAAACTTCTGTGAATGTTCTTATATTTACCTCCTATGATGCATTTCTCTAGGGTACATACTGTTTCTTTTATTGTAGAGTTTTTTTAATTGGTGCATTATAGTTGTACATAATGATGGGATTTGTTGTCACATATTCATAGAAGCACACAATATGATAATATAATTTGATCAACATCCCTCTCTTAGGGTACACACTTTATTTATTTGCTTATTTATTTTTAAGAGAGAGAGAGAAAACCATTGTTGCTTTTTCGTCTGTGTTTTCAACACCTAGTTGTGTATGTGGTGCTGAGGTTTGAACCTGGGTCCTTGCACATGCCAGGCAAGTGCCCTACTGCTTAGTTGCTGCTCCAGCCCTTAGAGTACATACTTTAAATGGTGGTTTCCTTGGTTAATTTTGAATAGAAGGAATGGGGGGCGGCTCTTTGCAAAGGGTGGTGTGATATCCATTCTCAAGACTGAAGAAGAAAAGTGGGTTGATCAGAGTCCAGCTCATTTCTTCAGTGGAGCTACTGAAACTGAAGGGAGGGAAAATGAAAGCTCAGGAAAGGGCCGTTTAGTTTGAAGACCATTAGGTTGGAAAACAAAGTGAGTAGAGGAAAGCTCCGCAAACCGTAGAAGAGCACTTGGAAGGAATTTGGAAATAATGAAACGTATTAAAATTTTTAAATTTTTGAATAGCCACATTTAAAAACAAAGAGAAAACTACAAAACTAATTTTAATAATTTATATTCTTTAACACAGTAATCCAAAATATCATTTTCACATGTAATCAATGCTTATTAACAGTATTATTAAAATTTTTACTTTAATTTTTTCGGGCTTTGAAATTCAATGTGTACTTTACACTTAAAGCAAATCTCAATTTAGACTATCATGCTTCACATGCTCACTAACCACATGAAACTAGTGGTGAGACTTGTACAGTTACTATATTCATTTCCCAGGGCAGCACAACAAATTACTGCAAAATGCAGGTTGCATGGCTTAAAGCAGCAGAAGTTTATTCTTTCACTCTTCTGGAGGCTGCAGGTCTGAAATTAAGGTGGTATCAGAGTCAGTTCCTGCTGGAAACTTGAGGGAAGGTGTGTTTTGTGCCTTTGTCCTTGCTTCTGGAAGTTGCCAGCATTCCTGGGTGTCCCTTAGCTTGTAGTCATCATAACCTCTGCCACCATATTCACATGGTGTTCTGCCCTGTGCGTCTCCCTCTTCACATGGCTTGCTTGCTCATGTCTCATCCCTTCCCTCCATCCTCTCCCCATCTCTCAGGGGTTGAACTCAGGGGTGCTTAACTACAGAGCCACACCCCTGGCCTTTTTTTTTTTTTTTTTTTTTTAATGGTGACTGAGTCTCACAATGTTGCTTAGGGCCTTGCTAAATTGCTTGCTGAGGCTGGCTTTGAACTTGCCATCCTCCTCCCACAGCCTCCAAAGTCTCTGGGATTACAGGTGTGTGTCACCACACCCAGCATTCCCTCTCCTCATAAGGATACCAGTTACTGTGTTATGGTTCACCCTCATCTAATGAGCATCCTTTACTAAACTTGATTACATCTATAAAGACCTTATTTCCAAACAAGGTCACATTCTAATGTTTCAGGTGAACATGAATTTATACAAGGGGGACACTTTAACCAAGTACAGTTACCAAGTCAGTTACCAAGATTCACACAAAAGATAGTGTGTGGAATTTCCTGGGTGTTTGAGGTAGAGTGGGATAAGGCTGGTTTAGAATATAGTTTGGATAGCACATGTTATATTTATTCCCCCACCCCAAACTCATTACAGTGAGGTTAGAATTATTAGGTCAGCGTCAATGACTTAAGTTACACTGGTGACCGTTTGGGTGAATTCAGAGGAGAGGTAAAGAAGAGCTGTTACTTGGGGATAATTGTGGGGAGGGGCGTGTTCCACAAGTCAGCCACAGAACTGGTGCAGACACCAGGTGTACAGTAGTGGTGCGTTCGTGTTGTGCTTAAATCTGCCAGAAGTCCAAAAACAACAGTCAGATGAGTTTTTAAATTGGTGACACTTGGCATCATCAGCATCTCTTCAAGGATGGAGAGGAAGCAACTGGGAAAACTGAACCAGTCCTCTATGCCGGAATGCTTTTTCCAAAGGGATAAAATCATGGAGTGAGTAGATACGATGCCGATCTTGGAGGAAATGGTTGATGAGCCGAGTATAGGAAGCCTGAGCTTGGTCAGATGTTTCTACACCAGAAAATGTAGACTCTTGGAAATGTGGCAGAGAGGGTGGCCCAGAAGCAATAGGAACGTGAGGAACATGACTGACTGTGAGGTGGGGGGACTCAATGAGAAAGCTAGAGGACATTTATCAGAAGGTGGAAAGTAAGGGTGAAAGTGAGGATGACCACGTGTAAGAGTTGTGTTGGAGAACCACAACATAAAACTAGCTGAGGCCCACAAAAAAGGCAGATTGAAAGAACCTTCAGAGCTTGGCTTGGTGCACTTTGGTGACCAGGAAAGGAATCCTCGCTTGACTCAATTGTATGGTGCCCACCGTGGTTACAGAGTGGAAGTATGATTGTTGTTGCTTTTGTCTTTTCTGTTAAGAAGAAGAATGGGGATGAGGGTTTATTAGCTCAGTGGTGGAGCAGGGTCCTGGGTTCAATCCCCAGCATTGCCAAAGAAACCCTGCTGGCACCTAAAAAGAAGTATGTTTAAAACCAAAAGGGCTGAGGGGCTGGAGCGGTGGCTCAGCGGTTACGGCACTTGCTTGGCACGTGCAAGTACACAGGTTCAAACCCCAGCACCACGTACACAACTAAGTGTCAGAGCAACAAAAGCCATGTGAAAAACACAATAAAAATTGATTCTTTTTCTCTCTCTCTCTGTCCCTCTCTGTCCTTCTCTCTTTAAAAAAACAAAAAACAAAAAAACAAAAGGGCTGAAACAAATTGTATCCTACAGTAGAGAAGGTTTTTTGTTGTTGTTTTTTAAAGAGAGAAGGACAGTGTGAGAGAGACAGAGAGAATCCGTTTTTATTGAGTTTTTCACATGGCATTCATTGCTCTGACAATTAGTTGTGTATGTGGGTGCTGGGGTTTGAATCCGTGTACTCGCGCATGCCAGGCAAGCACCATAACCACCAAGCTACTGCTCCAGCCCCAAAGGTTTTTATTTTTAAAAAATTGCAGAACCCTATCATTTAAGGAACAATGGGTGGGGGCAGTCTTCAAGAGAAGTTTAATGAGGACAGTCCCTTTTTCCTGCCCAAATTCTGAATTTCTTTTTAAGAGGGACAGTAAAAGAGAGGAACAGAGAACCAATTTTTATTTAGTTTTTCATGTGGTTTTTGTTGCTCCCACACTTCATTGTGTACATGGTGCTGGGGTTCAAACCCGCATCTTTGCACGTGCCAGGCAAGTGCCATAACCACTGAGCCACCACTCCAGCACCCAAATTCTGAATTTTTAAGACAAAGGGGTGTTCGTGTTGGACCCAGAATATCCCCTTCACTACTAACAAAGTGGATGCTTTAGCATGTACGCTTTTTAATACTGAACTCCATCCAAGCTTAACCCACACAAGTAGAATGGAGCAGTCTCCCTGCGGGCTTGCTGCCAAGAAGGGCAGGAGGATCAAGGCTGCACTGCCGCTGGGTGTCCATATGGGCAGAGCCTCACATGAGAAATGCAAAGGAAATACCCCTTCTCTACAAGGAAGCAAGGAGAGTGGGGAGAATGTTAAATAGTTTTTGAAGAGAAACACAGAAGTGGCTAAAGACTGGTGAGCTTGTTGCCAGTTCCAGACACCAAAAAGATGGCTTGTGAGCAGCACAGATAGTCAGCAATAGTCATAGCTTGCTACCCAGGGATTTTGCTTTTTGGCTTGGTTGTTATTGTATTTGGGGGATTCTTTCTCCCCAAGATAGGGTCTCAGTAGGCTTGAATGATCTTCCCACCTCAGCCTCCTGAGACACTGGCATGTCCACCCGGCCCAAGTTTTAACTGAAGTCATTCCCTTCACTAGTTGGTAAAAATATTGGATTATAAGAATGATGTTGTTGCACCTCTCTAATAGGTCGATTGACATGCTGTCTCTGTTTCAGACAGAATGGAAAAATATGGGCTAAACGCTAAAGCAGCTGTGTGGATTAGCAAATGACTTTTCACAAACTAATCAGTCCCAGGTTGGAAGAAGTTTTTAGTGGTGTACTACTAAAATATCCACAGCTCTATCAAGTTCCACATTCCTATCAGTGAGCCAGTGGAGGCAGGGGGTTGCCCACAGGGTCTGGAAATAAGTGAAATATTAGGATAGAAGAGAACTTGGTGCCATCGCTGTGAACAAGTTAAAATATAAAAGAGCTCAGTCAAGCATCTACTGTGTGCCATGCACATAAAAATAAATCTAAGGTTTTAGCTGAAATAAAAAAAAAAATTCGTAGAATTTCAGAACTCAGTTGCTGAGTGCAGTGGCACATGCCTGTAATCCCAGTGACTCTGGAGGCTGAGGCAGGAGTATCTGTCACAAGTTTGAGGCTAGCCTCAGCAATTTAGTGATAGTGCCTCCCAAAATACATAATATAAAGGGCTGGAAATGTAGCTTAGAGGCAGAGAACCCCAGTACAAAAAACAAAACAAAACCCAGCTATGTGGTTTAAATATTCAGTTCGACATCAGAGAACGTCTTAAAGTATTACAGATTTTAGTTGACATTGAGCTTAGTATTTGAACCGGGAGTTCAGATGTTGCCACTGAAAGTCTGACCTGAACAGAATGGTTAAAGGTAGCCTGGCAGTTTGGTATGAGACCCCTACCGTGTGGGTCTGCTGTGCTGTCTGCAGTGAGAAGCAGCCAGCTGCAGGTGAAAGCACTGATCTGCTCAGCCTGCAGATCAAAGGCAGGAGGTCTGTCCTCATTGTCTGGACATTCCAGCCACCATCCTGTGACATAATGGGAACGTTTATGGAAGCCCTCAAACAGCCCACCAAAGTTGTTGTTATTCCTGTTTTGGAAATAAGGCAAGAGACCTCACTCTGAAAGACTGAATGAATCACTTGATTTGTCAGAAAGCTTAAAGTGGCAGAAGTGGGATACATGTCAAGTGTGCTGCCTCCAGCACTAAACTTGTATTTTGGTGTTGTTTTTTGCCATGAGGGTCTGGGTTTTGGGGTTGTTTTTTGAGGTGAAGATCTCACTGTATTGCCCCGGCCAGTCTTGAACTCCTGGGCTCAAGCAGTCTTTCTGCCTCTGCCTCCTGAGTAGCTGGGATTGCAGGTGTGCCACTGACCTAGCTAGCACCAAACTTGTGCTGCTTGCCTCATGGAAGAGGTGTTACGTTCCTTGTCCGTGGTCCAAGTGAGCCTAGGCTTCTGTTGATGAAAATGCAGTGAAACTCACTTCAGATGTCCTGGACAAGCAGTCCAAAAGTGGGAGGGAATCCTTTCCCTGTCACCAGAGCTTCTAGCAGCCCGGCTCAGCTCCCTCCTGAATGCCAGCTGGAAAGAAGCAGCCAGGTGTTAACCTTCAGTTCTGTTCCATGAGTGCTCCGCAGCTCCACATTTGGTATCAGAATCCCTAAATGGAAACACCAGTGTCTCTTTACAAGTTAATGTTTTGTTCCTATTTGTATAATAGAAGGACTCTTCGTGTAAGCATTTGTGTTCTATGCAATTTGGTGTGTGTGTGTGTTTAAGAGAGAGGGATAGTAAGAGAGAATCGGTTTTATTTAGTTTTTCAAGTGGCTTTCGTTGCTCTGACACTTCGTTGCGTACATGGTACTGGGGTGCAAACCCACATCCTTGTGCATGCCAGGCAAGCACCGTAACTGCTGAGCCACCACTCCAGCCCCGGTACATTTTGCTTTAAGGCACATGTCTATTAGTAATTTCTTAATTACACAAATGCCATATAGTTGGGTTTTTATTGGTGATATCTTCCTGATGATAAACAATTTTGATTGTAGAAAATTGAAAACCCTAAGAAGAGAATTAAAAAGCTCTTAAAATCCCACCGCTCAGTGATAATCATTGTTGACACTTTGATTTTTCCTGCAAATACTTTTCAAGGAAAAACTTGGCAGGGTTTGCTTTAGATGCATCAAGATAGTTTTTACAGAAAAATGAATGTTTGCTTTTGATAAATTCTGAGGCTGTCTCCCCCTCTTTTTTTGTCCAGGTTTCTGCCTCAATGCTCAAGCAGTTTCCCAACAGTGGCCTGAATCCAGGTCTTTTCAATGTGGGGCCCCAGTTATCTCCTCAACAAATTGCCATGCTGAGCCAGCTTCCACAAATTCCACAGTTCCAGTTGGTAAGTAGTAGATTTTTCTCTGCTAACTAAAAAGGCTATTTGCTGTTTTCCCCTTTCGCTTTGGTTTCCTTCATGTATCTTTGTCATATTTTATGTTTCAAGAGCCTCAGTTCAACTTTTGTGCTAACTGTTGAGTTTCCGTGAAGGTTGCTGTGGCTGAACTGGAGGTAGAGGTAGCAGTGGACGAGGAACTTCTCATGCCCTGCAGTTCAGCACACAGACCCTTTCAGGATCCTCAAGTCAGCCTTGGTAAGCGTTGGCCCTCTCTTCCCTCTTTTTGTAGGCATGTCAGCTTCTCCTGCAGCAGCAGCAGCAACAGCAGCAGTTGCTGCAGAACCAGAGAAAGATCTCTCAAGCAGTGCGCCAGCAGCAGGAGCAGCAGGTGCATGGATGGGACGGGCCCCTGGGCTTTGCATGAGGGTGCCTCTGCCTTAACCTTGACCGCAGAGCAGAATCACATGCAGTTGGCTTATTGTTCTTCTCTCCTTTGCACCCCTCCCTGATCCGGATGCTGCTCCCCAGCTGGCTCGAATGGTGAGTGCGCTCCAGCAGCAGCAACAGCAGCAGCAGCAGCGGCAGCCAAGCATGAAGCATTCGCCATCTCATCCTGTTGGGCCCAAGCCACATCTGGACAACATGGTACCCAATGCACTGAACGTGGGGCTCCCAGACCTTCAGACCAAAGGGCCAATCCCGGGATATGGTTCTGGTATGTTATTCATGATGAAAATTACCTTTTAAAGAACTTGCTAATCTCAGCCTACGGTAGGGGTTGGACCTGCATTATCCTCCATTTTAATGATAGCCATGTAAGGTAGATAAATATTCTTATCCCTGTTCTGCAGATGAGATTGCTATATCTGAGGCTCTGAAGTGTCACTGGTTTTCCCAAGTTCCCTGAACAATTAGTACATAAATAACAGAGGTGGACTCCAGCCTCTCTGGTTCCAAGCAGCCTTCTATGACAGCATGCTCACAAAGGGCAAAATGCTTTCCGCCTTCCAGGAATCTTTTTTATTGGAGCATTATAATTATACACAACAGTGGGATTCATTGTGCCATGTTCATATATGCACATACACTTGGCCAGGAATTCTTAAAAGACAGCGTAAATGTCGACTCTGATTGCTACACCTGGCTGAGGTTATGATCTATTAAAATATGTACAGATTAAGCCATTTTCACTCAATTGATGAAGATCCAATCTCAGAGAGAGAGAGAGAGAGAGAGAGAAGAGCTAGCTGGGCATGCACCTCTGTAATCCCAGCTATTCACAAGGCTAAGACAGGAGGATTACAAATACAAGGCCAGCCTCAGCTGCTTAGTGAGACCCTGTCTTAAAATTAAAAAAAAAAAACGGACTGAGGAGCTGCTGTAGCTCAGCGTTAAAGCACCCTTAGGTTCAAACCCATTATAGGAGGGGGAAGAGTGAAAAGAGCTAAAATTATATAGCAAATTGATAAAAATTCATCAGATATCAGAATTTCAAGTGATTTAAATAGAATTAGAATGCTTTCATTAAGAATTTTTTGGGCCTGGTGTGGTCATACATGCCTGTAACCCCAGCAGCTCAGGAGGCTGAAGCAAGAGGATCACAAATTCAAAACCAGCCTCAGCATCTTAGCAAGGCCTAAGCAACTTGGTAAGACCCTGTCTCAATAAAAAATAGAAAGGGCTGGGGATGTGGCTCAGTGGTAAAACATATCTGGGTTCAACCCCTAGCTGGATGTGATGACACACACTGGCAGTTGCAGCCACTGGGGAGGCTGAGACAAGAGTGTTACAAGTTCAAGGCCAGTCTGGACAGCCCTGACTCCAGATAAATAAAAAGCACTGTATATGCAGCTCAATGGTAGAACCCTTACCTAGCATGTGATGTGGGAAGCTAGGTTCAGTCCCCAGTGTACACACACGCACATAATTTGGCAGACAAATTAGTTCTTTTAGAATATGGCAACATGCTGTAAGCAGAATTCAATCAGTGAGGAATTAGTGATTTAAAAATCAAATTTTGAAATTATAAAAAAACCACATGTCACAGTTTCTCCCCATACTGACAGAGTTTAAAACTTATTTTGGTGGGACTGGAGCAGTGGCTCAGCAGTTAGAGCACTTGCCTGGCATGGGTAAGGACCTGGGTTTGAACCCCAGCACCACGTACACAACTAAATGTCAGGAAAGAAAGGCCAGGTGGAAAAATAAAGTTAATTCTTGTACCCACGCTCACTCTCTCTGCCCCCCCCCCCCTTCCCTCTTATTATAAAAACATAAAAAAAAATAAAATTTATTTTGGTAAAGAAGATAACATTCTATTCAAACTCGAAAACAAAAAAGACCAGTTGAGAAAACCTGCAGTCTGTGCTTCTGGGTGACAAAGTGACTTGCAGATGTCGGCTGTCTGCTTGATCCTTTGGTCCTCTCCTAGGAGGCCCACTTGCAGGATGAGCAGAGACTTCAGGGTGCCCTTGATCCTAGTAGCTTAAGGTCCCATTCACGGGGATTTAAATTTAAAATAGCCTCCCTGGGGCTGGGGTGTATAGCCTAGTGATAGAACACTTCCCTCACACGTTCCAGGTCTGAGTTTGGTCCCCAGCCCTGCAAAAAAGGGGAAAAATAGCAGTCTTTTCCCACTTGACGTAGAAGAAGGGTAGGCTTTTTGCCCCTGCCACCAATTACTACCATATGTGCCATTGTGCTGCAGCATACCAGGTGCCCAGTATGGGACAGCTCCCAGAAGGCTCGTGAAGGTATGGTGACCCTGGGCTCCAACCTAAAACTTGTCAGTGGTATTTTCTGGTATGGATGAAGCCTCATGGCTTCCCCATATCGGAGCTGTTGTGGATTTAGACACATGTGACAACGAAGCAGGGCAGCCTGCTGCCCCATCCCCTCCGTCCAGGAGTGCAGTAGTGCTTGGTGTGTAGTTCAGAGAGAGCAGCCGCTCCCCAGGCAGAGGCAGCTTCTCCCCAAGTTCAGATGCTCATGGCTCCTCAGCACTGCTCCCTGCTGCTCTAAGGTGAGAAGAAAACCTGTTTGCAAAGCTGGATCAGCACAGCTTCTGCGCCCTGAGACCTTTGGATACCTGTAGTCAGAGTGCACCAGGACAAACCCTGGAGAAGCTACTGTCATTCCCTTTAGGATTTCCTTACTGTGAATGACCTCGTCAACTAGTTGTCAAAAACCTTAAACCCTTATAATGTGTATATTCCAGTGACAAGTCCCTTCAGTATCTTTCATATTTTCTGCCTCCGCTAAAAATTAAAATTATATGTTGGTTGAAAACCCACCAATCTTTAGCAGCATATTCCTTTCTAATTTATTAAACAGAAATTTTTTATAATATTTTATTAGGTTATTGATGATATTTGTGATTATTTTGCTTGATTCCTAATTATTGATAATGACTGAAGGACCACAGTTCAGTCGATGTACACATGTGTCATATTCCTGTTTCACAAGTAAATAATAAGCTTAGCTGTACATCATATTATTCCAAATTACAGAAGAGCAAACAAAGATTTGTTAATTTGTGTGGGAGTTGTTTTGGTTTACAGTGTTGGGGGTACAAGAATTGAACTCCAGGCCTTGAACGTGTAAGGCAAGCACTGTACTATTTAGCTACATCTCCAGCTCTATTTTTTCCTTATATTTGCTAACTTTTTTGTTTTTTCCAAAGAGAGGACAGTAAGAGAGAGAGACAGAATCAATTTTTATTGAATTTTTTTACATGGCCTTCATTACTCCAACACTGTGTTGTGTACGTGGTGCTGGGGTTTGAACCCACTAGCACATGCTAGGCAAGTACAGTAACCACTGAGCCACTGCTCCAGCCCCATATATCTGATAACTTTTAAGCAATAAATTCACTAATTTTATTAGGTCTTTTTCATTTTATTAGGTTTATTGTTTTGTTTTGTGGTGCTGGGGGTTGAATCTGGGGCCTCATGCACAACAGGGAAGCACTTTCCTTTTGAGCTACATCCCAGTCTAGGTCTTAATGTGACCTGTTTATAATTTCCTTTTTAAGGTGCATTTTGTAATTTATTTCAGTTATAATTTTTTTAAATTCACATTGCCACATTTGTTTGAATCTGGCACTTACATTAAGTTTGATTTGACTGGTTTGAATAAACTAAAACTGCAGCTGTAAAATTCTGTGAAAAGGGACTGGAGCGGTGGCTCAGGTGTTATAGTGCTTGTGTGGCATGCATGAGGACCCAAGTTCAAACCCCAGCACCACGTACACAAGTCTCAGAGCAACGAAAGTCACATGAAAAACTAAATAAAATTGATTCTTTCTCTCTGTCTCTCTCTCTCTCGTTGTGTCTCTCTCTCTCTCTTAAAAAAAAAAAGAAAAATTCTGTGAAAACATGTGTTTCCCTTGCCTTGCACTAGGGATTGAATCCAGGGGTGCTCTACTGTTGAGTTTTATCCCCAGTCCTTTATTTTGAGACAAGGACTCACTAAGTTGCCTAGTTTGGCCGCAAGCTTATGGTCCTGCTGCCGCAGCCTCCTGAGTAGCTAGGATTTATGAAACTGCACCCATCCTGAAAATATATTTAAAGCATGTATAGAAACCTGGGTGGGTTAGTGTATACCTGTAATCCCAACACTCGGGAGGCTGAGCCAGAAGATTGAGTCCATAGTCTACCTCCAGCCTGGGCAACGTCAGAGACCCCGTCTCAGAAACAACAGCCAGCTGCAGTGGCACGCACTTGTAACCCCAGGTACTCTGGAGGCAAAAGCAGGAAGGAGGATCACAAGTTCAAGGCCAGCTTCAGGAATTTAGCAAGACCCTATCTCAAAACAAAAAATAGCTGGAGATATATAACTCCATGGCAAAGTGCCTTGGGTTCAGTCCCCAGTGCCAAATTTTAAAAATGTTTAAAGCATGTACAGAATTTAAATTTTTTCCAAAAATAGTAAATGTCAAAGATAAAGTAGCATAGACACTTCAGTGCTCCTAATGCTAAGTATATTAAAGTATAAAAAAATACCCCTATGTGAACAAGTTGCAAGATTAATTAAGTTGTAGGGTTTTGTTTTGTTTTTTAAGAGAACGGGGATTTTTTTGGTTTTTTGTTTTGTTATGTTTTGTTCCCAATCTGGTTTTTGCTTTTCTTCCACTTAATGGTGCTGGAGATCAAACCCAGGTCCTCAACACGTGCCAGGCAAGCACTCTATAGCTAAGCCACCCCTTAACATGTCTTGATAAAACTTCTCAAAATTAAAAAGTGGAATGACTGATAACTGCTTGACTAATCCTCACTGGTTCTTTTGTGAAAATGGATGATTCCTAATTCTCTGTTTTTAGCACAATTGAAAATATACCTCAGTATATGGTCAGTTGATAATGATCTCTCTGCAAATTGTTTTAGTATCTGTGTCACTGGGCTAGAGGGAAGGTCACCTACCTGAAAAGAAATACAGAGAATTGAGTGATGTTCCAACAGGACTACTCTTCTGCTCTGCTCATTTATACCGTGATAAATTTGAAAAAGAGTAGAGTTGTATGAACTTGTCTCATTCGAGGGAAGAATCACAGTTGTCTAAGGACAGCTGAACTAACTGGGAAACAAAGCCATCACATCTTGTTAGAAAATGCATTTTTCAGAGGCTGGAGCAGTGGCTTAACAGTTACGGCGCTTGCCTGGCATGCGCAAGTACGAGAGTTCAAATCCCAGCACCATGTGCACAATGAAGTGCCTGATCAATGAAAGCCACATGAAAAACTAAGTAAAATTGATTCTCTTTTACTGTCCCACTCTCTTTATTCACCCCCCCCCCATTGTTGTGTACGTGGTGCTGGGGTTTGAACTCGCATACTCGCGCATGCCAGGCAGTCTCTATAACCGCCGAGCCACCGCTCCAGCTCTGTCCCTCTCTCTTTAAAATACACACACACACTATTTTTTTTCAATAGGGGTCTCTTACTCCTGGGCTCAAGCAGTCTTTCCACTTCAGCCTCCCATACCCAGTTCTTTAATTATAATCATCATGTAACTAGCAGTTTTTGTTGTTATTTTTTTCTGTGCTGGGACTCTAACCCAGGGCCTGGAACAGGCTAGGCAAATGCTTTACCACTGAGTTACACCTTTAGCTGAGTACAGTAGGAAAGCAGAGGAAAGGGAGACATTAATTTGAGAGGGTGTCCTCAACAGTGTGAGAACTGAGCCAGGTTGTGGTGGGGAGGAGACGGATCAGTTTGTGTGGAGGCAGGAGAAAGGGAATCTGGCAAGGGCAAATGGCGCATGCAAAGGGTCGCACTTGCAGAAGTGATTCAAGGAGCCAAGGGCATGTGGTGGCCACTGTGGCCCAGGGAAGGCAAGGCACGTGGCTCATCTCAACTTGTTTCTGTTCCTGGTAGAGCCTGGTGCTGATTGGGCTGCCTGTATATTTTCATTGAAGTAAACTAAATGGCTTGTGTGATTTGAGTTAGAGCTCTGTATTATGGAGTAGGAAATTACAGGGTGGCCACTTTGTGGGCTGAGGACCTTGGTTTTAATGAAGTGGCAGGTACAATAGAGTCCTGAGTACCTTCCGAGGGCACAGGTAGGGAATCTCCCACGCAGCCAGAGGTCACTAGTGAGGTGCCCTGAGAGGAGAGTGCCCCAGAATTGCTTCCATTAAAATTCAGTGACTGCATTCCACATCCTGGTGTCGTAGGGGTTACTGCATGACAGCCAAGAAGGCTGCATGTGTCCTTTTTTCCTGTGGTGCTAGGGATCAAGCCAGTCCCTGTGCACGGCAGGCAAGCTTCTGCCACTTAGCCACACGCCCAGCTCCCAGCGCCATCTTTGCATTGATTTTTCCTGTCTTGGTTCCAGGTTTGTATATTGAACGTGCCAAGGAAGTTTTATCTCCTCCTCCCTCTTATCCTTTATATTTTTTTTCCTTATCAAACCCTGTGATGTGCTGTGCTGCCCTGTGTGGCGGCACTTGGTCCCTAGATTTCCAGTGAGGCACATGCCTTTAGCTAAGCTTCAGCTGGATCTGCTCAACTCTTCCCTTTCCTGCGATTTATAACTCTTAATTTTCTATACTTCATGAGTCACAAAAGAACTGCTAAAATTAAGTAACTTGAGTTCACTATGCATTTTAAAGACATTTTAGAGGGGCTGGAGCGGTGGCTCAGCGGTTTCGGCGCTTGCCTGGCAAGCATGAGGACCCGGGTTCAAACCCCAGCACCACATACACAACTGAGTGTTGGAGCAACTAAAGCCATGTGAAAAACTAAATAAAGTTGTTTCTCTCTTTCTCTGTCTCTCTCACTGTCCCTCTCTCTTTAAAAAAAAAAAAAAAAAAAAAGTCATTTTAGAATAAATTAAGGAAAATCAGCATGTGAGTGCTGCTGTTTCATTGGACCAGACCTTGCATTCTTTTTAATCTTCACCGGAATCCTAGGTTAGTTTCCAAAGATCTTTCCTGGAAGTTGAAGCTATGCTTCCAGGTGACCTGCAGTCCAAGTACCTCAGCCTAGTTTTCTCGTTCAAAGATAGAAGCATAATTTGAGGAACAACCTACACAGTCGTGAAGGCCGTGCCAAAGAAAGCCCTCCTTCCTTTCAGCCTCTCTTCATCCAGGTTCATTTCATTTCTGCTACATGGAACAAACGAAGTAATATCTTCTTTTCTTTAAATATTATTTAATTTCATATATATCTATCCCACTCTAAGGATTCCTGCTTCCCACTCTTCAAACAATCGCTTGGATAAGTAAATTCAGTTGTAAGTGTGTGTGGGAACAGGGTTTTTCTATAAATAGCAACATTTTAAAGGAGGGGCTGGAAGGTGTTGGGTGTTTCACTGATTTATAAACCGTCCCGGACCGTTAAGATAAGCACAGGACGAAGAAAGCAAACTCAGCCCCTTCCTTGCCACCGTCTCCGGGTTCGGGGTCTTCCTAGTTACGTAAAGTCTGCTTTTGAATTGGTCTCTCAGCTCCTACCTGGACCTCCATCTACCTCATTCTCACCCTGCCATTTAGTTTTCTTCTAAAACACAAACCAAGTTCTCTCACTCCATATCTCTCTCCTTTCCCTGTCCATTTCCTCCTTGCTTTAAAATTTGGTTGTCGTTCATATAGCATTTCAGTTATATCGGAGTGGGGAATCCCTATATTCTCTGCCTCACTTTATCCCTCAGTCAGGTAAACATCATCTGTTGACCTTCTCGCCACTCTTACAGTCAGTGGTTATGAGTCAAAGCCTTTACTTGATTTCCTTGGCCCTGGATCATGTGACCACTGCAAAGCCTTTTCTCCCCGGCACCCTTGTGACACCCCCGTGGTTGCTGTCCTCCCATACTGGTGTGGTGTATGGTCTCTACCTCAGTTGGAGAATGAGTGGCCCCTGTGTACTTTTTGGCACAGATGCTTACTCAGTGACAAAGTGGATGTACTCTGGTACCAGGTGGGTGTAATTCGATGGCAGTGGCACATATTTTCATACCTTAACAAAGAGACAGCAACTTTTTTAGCAAGCAGGAGCCAAAATCAGACTTTCAAGTCAAAGTGTCTGTTACTATGTGGAGGGACATTGTGACTCAGCCTGTGAATGACAAACGAAGGCATTCTGGTGGCTCTTAGTTAGATGTAAGAAGTTGACAAGACCTAACTGTTCTCTGTTTTCAGGCTTCAGCTCTGGTGGCATGGACTATGGCATGGTTGGTGGGAAGGAGGCTGGGACCGAGTCTCGCTTCAAACAGTGGACCTCCATGATGGAAGGACTGCCCTCTGTTGCCACACAGGAAGCCAATATGCACAAAAATGGTAAGGCCAGCCGCATCACAGCAACAGCCCTTCTGGTCCTCAGCACACCACTGCATAATTGTCAAAAGTTTCATCCTGCTTTTTTTTTTCCTTGCAAAAAGTAGTGTGTGAGCCTAGTGACATGGCATATAACCTTTAATCCCAGCAACTCAGGGGGCTGAAGGAGGAGGGACCGCAAGCTCAAGGCCAGTCTCAGCACTTTAGGGCTGACGATGTAGCTCAGTGGGAAAGTGTCCCTGGGTTTAACCCAGTACAGAAAGAAAAAGTGGAATGGGAAGCTTAAAAAAAACTATGCCAATGTTACTTAAAAATCATTGCCCACTTAACTATCTTTGGAGCAAAGTTAAGATGCACACAAAACTCCTGAATATATTTAAAATAGATTAGTCCAAATCAAGATACTTCGTTTTGTTGTGACAGTTTAGCTAAGATTTTTTAAGTCTGGGAAAAAAGAGTTAACACACCCTTATTGATTTGTACGTTATACTGGAAACATTACACTTTGAGTGTTGTGCTAGAGCGGTGGCTCAGCAGTTACAGTGCTTGCCTGGCATGCATGAGGACGCAGGTTCAAACCCCAGCACCACATTCACAGTGAAGGGCTGGAACAATGAAAGCCACCCAAAAAAATAAATAAAAATGTTTCTCTCTTTCCGTCACTGTCCCTCTCTCTAACAAAGAAGAAAGAAAGAAAAAAAGAGAAAAGAAATATTACACTTGAGAAAATTGACTACAGTTTGTTGCTCTCCCCTGGGTTCTGGAGTGGGGAGCGGGTGGAACGGCCTCGGCGAACCTTAGCTGTTCCCCGGGGGGCCAGCAGGACACTGGGAACCGGGTGCCAGCAGGACAGGGCTGGGAACCAGGGGAGAGGAGTCGCTCCCCGCAGCGTTCCTGTGCGAGGAGCGGGCAGAACGACCTAGCGAGCCTGGGGTCCTCCAAGGGGCCGAGTTAGGGCAGGGATGGGGAAAGGAGTCGCTCCCCGCTGCACTCCAGAGCGAGGAACGGGCAGAACGACCCGACGCTGGGCCGTCCTCTGAGGGGCTGAGTTAGGAAGGGTTGGGGAGCCAGGAACAAGGGGGCGAACGCCGGCAGCTGGAACATGGGACCTGCATCTTCTACCAGCTGCTGATCTCTCCAGTTCTGTGCTTCTTCTCGGCTTTCCTCCTTCAGGACAGGGCTGCTTGCTTGCTTTTCTCTGGCTACTGCTTCTTCTTTGGCTGCTTCTTCCTTTGGCCGCTTGCTTTACCTGACTAGCTGCTACTCTATTTATCCGTTAGAGCAACCAATAGGGTACAGTGCAAACACCTTTCTCCAATTGTAACAAATGAGTGGCCGAATAGCTTAGTCATGCGGTCAAGCAATTTGCTAATTACAAGCCAGCTGGACCCCTTAGAGTTGTTTACCACCACTTCTTTTACAAGCCAGCTGAGCCTCATGTTCCCAACACAGTTTGCAAAGTATGGACTTAGAAAAGTTGATCTTTTGTGCTGGCGTCATTATTTGGCACACTGTCCTCGGTGCCACTCTGAAGATGTGTTCACCATTAGCACTGCAGCACTCTAAACAAACCATTGGCTTTGAGAAACAGCAGACAGTTCACATGCACTGAGAATTCTAAGCTGGTGGCTCACAGCGCTCAGAAGGACAAATTCGCATCCATGTGTGACTGCAGAATGCGTTGCTGCTCCGTTTATCTTTTACTCAATTCATTCCATGGTGCTAGCGATGGAACCTAGAGCCTTGCACATGCTAGGCAAGCACTCTACTGTTGAGCTGCATCCCCAGCCCCTTTTCATTTTTTATTTTGAGACAGGGTCTCACCAGGTTGCTAGGATCACAGGTGTGTACCGCCGTGTCCCATCAGTTTTTTTTACTTCAAAAGAACAGTGCAGCAGTTGTGCTGTTGACAGTTACATTAGGAAATGCAGTGTCTGATTATTTTGAAACATGGGTCTTTAGCTTTTTCTTAATGAGTTCCTTGATACTCGCCTTCGTCCCTTTTAATTGCAGTACTAGGGACTGATCCCAGGGACACTCTACCACTGAGCTACATCTTCATCCCTTTTTATTTTTTATTCTGAGACTCGGTCTTGCCAAGTTGCCAAGACTGTCCTCTAATTTTCAGTCTTCCTGCCTCACCCTCCCAAGTTGCTGGGATTGTAGCCATACACCACTGTGCCCAGATTTGCCCTCAAATTTTATGATCGGCTATCAGAGAAACATTAGATTTGTGTGTATTTCAAATCACAAAGAATTTAAATTGCTAGTTCTGTCTGAGGGGAGCAAAATTTCCAATCTGCTATGGAACTGAGGGTGGTAGTGGCATACCCATTAGAGTAAAACCCTAATAAAAGTGGCTAAGAGAATAAAATCAGCGTAGTGGGGTTGGGGGTACCAGGAATTGAACCCAGGGGCACTTAACCATTGAAGTCTTTTTATATTTTATTTTGAGACAGGGTCTCTCTACATTGCTTATGACCTCACTAAGTTGCTGAGGCTAGCTTTGAACTTGTGATCCTCCTGCCTCCGCCTCCAGAGTTATTGGGATTATAGGCATGTGCTACCATGCCCAGCCTTATTGGGTACTGGGTTTGTTTTTTTGTTTGTTTGTTTAAGAGAGAGAGAGACAGGGAGAGAAAGAGAATCTTCTTTTTTTTTTTTTTTTTTTTTTTTAAGTTTTCCATGTGGCTTTCTTTGCTCTGACACTTGTGTACGTGGTGTTGGGGTTGAACCCGCATGGTTTTGTACATGCCAGGCAAGCTGTAACTACTGAGCCACCACTCCAGCCCCATTATTGGGTTTTTTTGCTGGTTTGATTTTGCTCTGTTTTGAGAGGGACCATCGCAACAAATAATATATCCTATTGGTTATTGGAACTTTATTAAGGAACAGAACAAAACATGTGAGATTGAAACTTTCCCAAAGGTTTCTGGTTCTTTATGAATTAGTGTCTTGCGGGACATCATTTGAGGGCAGTGCAGGCTTGGGTCGTCAACATTGGTGGGCCCCTCCTCTCCATAATTCTCCATAAGAAATTCTCCATTTTCCTGAAAAACAGATAAAAGGTCTTCAGACCTCTCTCTTCAGCCTTGATTTCAGTGTTTGTTTCATTTGACAGTAATTCTCTTGATGTCCACTCTATCCGTGAGAACCAAATATAAATCGGTGTCTGACTGTTCCCGCTGTAACGCTGGCAGGCTCAGCCCCCCAAGTCTCTAGGTCCGCGGTCTTTCAGGTCCCATCGGTCAGCCTTCTATATAAGCCCGTTTAGGAAGTAGGGAAGCAGCTGCATGGGGCTCTCTGCCTGCCATCCTGAAGCATGGTTATTGGACTTCATGGCATTAAGTCAAGAATGATTGACTGAAACTGTAAAATCTATTTATGGACTGACTTGCCCTAGCCAGTGTCATCTAAAGCTTTGGGCACTTTAACAGCTTCTTTAGGCTAATGATTCACTGGGTCCCCATGTCCCCAAAGATATGAAAGGTGCCTGATGGCAACTAAGAGGGGCATATTGGAGGTGGAATATCCATTTGCCTCTAAAGAGCCTGGAGTTGTTTTCCCCATTTCCTTAGCAGCCCCCAAAGTAGCTGAGCTTTTCATTTCCCACTGCTTGGCTGTAGTGTGCCCCTGAGCCAAATGTCTGTCATTGTCTCCAGAAAAGCAAATGTCCTCTCAGCTGGGCGTGGAGACAGTTCTGATAGTCCTCCTGTTAGGCCAAGCCAAACAGATTATCCTATTCAATATTTACACTAGTATTTTAGTACATTACCCTTTATGCGTCCATGAGCAGCATCCTGAAAGTATACCTAGTGAGAAGCATGATACATGACACAAGATTTATTTGGAATGTAAGTAGAATGGTATTTCAGAAACTCCTCTAAAATTTTATTTAAAGTAAAGAACTTTGTTGTTGTTGTTAGTGTAAGGGAATTTTCTGCTTTTAACCTTTTTTTTCTGCTCTGTAGCTTATGAAATGCTTGAAGGGGCTTGAGCAGAGCCACTGGAATGCCCTCAGGATCACTGACAAAGGGTTTCCTGTTCCCCCAGGAGGCCCTGGGTCTTTGAGCTGCGGAAAGCTTTGGTGGCCTTGTGCTGGCAGAGACCCGGATGGGGTCCTACCTCACCAGCTTGGAATTTAGAGCAGCCACAGAGGCCTTCTCTCCAGTGGACTCTGTGCTGCATCTAGCTAGCTCAGCCCAGCAGCACGGAACTTCGGTAGAAGTGTCATTTAAAACCCTCTGGTGTAGAACAGCTTAGTTTTTTCCCATTCCTCACACTTGACGTGATTAGCATAGAAAACATGGTATAATGATGTGATTCATGATTTGCAAATGTTTTGTTTATTTCATGAGAACTTGGAATTTTTTGTGTTTTTTTTTTAATTGTTGTTTGTTTTTTGATGGGGGAGGGGTCTTTCTCTTTTTAGTATCAGGGATTGAACCCAGGGGCACTTAACCACTAAGCTATATCCCCAGCCCATTTTATTTTTTTGAGACAGGGTCTCACTAAGTTGCTGGGGGCCTTGCTAAATTGCTAAGGCTAGCCTTGAACTTGCAATCCTCCTGCCTCAGCCTCCCAAGCCTCTAGGATTATAGGTGGAAAACAACATTCAATGGTAAGAACAGAGTCTGGGAAAGTAGCTCGGGGGTAGTTCTTGCCTAGCATGCACAAGGCCTTGGGTTTCATTTCCAGGACTACAAGAAAGAGTCTTAGTGAGACACTGAGAGACTCAGAAAGGTGAGATGAGTTGTTAGGGACATACCGCTTCTTTTTTTTGTTTTTTCCCTCCAGAGTCACCTTGCCACTGAGTTACATCCCTAACCCTTTCTATTTAATTTTGAAACAGAGTCTCACTAAGTTGCTGAGGCTGGCCTCCTCCTCGTGCCATAGCCCCCTGAGTAGCTGGGATTACAGGAGTGCTACCGTACCTGCTTTTGTTGTTGTTCTTTGTTTTCTTGTTCTTAATAGCTACTTCTAAACAATAGACTGTCCTCTTATTCTGGTGCTTTTGTTATACCATAAGCTTCATAATACTGTTATCTTTTGAGTTTTTCTTAAAAAAATAAAAAGAAAAAGAAAGCTTCTGTTTACTGGAGCTCTGTATGAATGAATTACCTCTCTCTCTTCTCAGGCGCTATAGTGGCCCCTGGTAAGACCCGAGGAGGGTCACCGTACAACCAGTTTGATATGATCCCAGGTGACACATTGGGTGGCCATACGGGTCCTGCTGGTGATAGCTGGTTACCTGCCAAATCTCCACCAACAAATAAACTCGGAAGTAAATCCAGCAGTGCCAGTTGGCCTCCAGGTATTGTCCGGGAATGCTTTTTCTTGGATGGCATTTGGTTTTCATGGTTAATTTGGGGTTCTGGACACACTGCTTTTGCAGCCCACTCTGCTGAGGGCACCTGTTTTCATTTTTCCATTCAGTGATTACTCTCTGGTGAAAAGAAAGCTTGCGCCCTAAGTTGTGTGCTGTGGGAAGACTAGACATCTTCATTAGATGAGGAAGGTGGGGCTGGAGGAAGCTGGGCATTCGCCCCATGTCTAGGGTGCCTGGTAACCTGGGTTCTTTTGACATGTCAGTTGAATTTATTGGTTCAATCATTGGGCAAGTGTTTACTGTGTCAGTTCCAGGTATGCATCAGAGAGTACACTGAGATTATTTGTTAATTTTTTTTTTTATTTCTCTCTTGTCGTAGTAATCTATTTTCACTGTAGAAAATTTAGTAAAGCAAAAATAAAAATCAGTTAATATGTCCTTCTAGACTTTCTGTGTGTATTTATCTGTGACATGAATATATATAGTTTCATTTTTTTAAAGTCAAATGAAATCGGGGCTGGAGCAGTGGCCCAGTGGTTACGGCTCTTGCCTGGCATGCATGAGGACCTGGGTTCAAACCCCAGCACTATGTACACAACTAAGTGTCAGAGCAACGAAAACCAGATGAAAATCTAGATAAAATCGATTCTTTCTCTCTCTTTCTCATTGTGCCCCTCTCTCTCTCTTTAAAAAAAAAAAAAGTTGGATGAAATATGGTTCATATATAGTATATATTGCTGCTTCTCAACACAGTTAGAAAAATAAAAGTTTATCAGTCCTATCATATAGCTTTAAATATAATTTCAGATGACCAGTAAAAGCATGAGTTTTGTTTTGTTTTTATATTTTGTGGAACTCAGGGCCTCACACATGCCTACTACTGAGCTGTATCCCAGTCCATAAACATAAATTCTCCCATGTGGCCCCATCTTCCTCATACCCACATTTCTGCTGATCCCTGTCCTGCTGACAGTCTGCAAAGCAGTGGTCATTTGCATCACCTTTTCTTCATACATTTTGGGCAGTATCTAGTGAGGAAATAGGAAAGGTAACTGGTCTCTAGCCTGGATTTCCTTCCAGTTCTTGGCCAAGATTCCTAGACAGTTCTTGTGAGACCTGCGGTACTTGCTCTTCCATCAGGCCAGAGTTCCCCAGGGAGCAGGAAGATCAAGTACTGGTGCTAGGCTTTGGCAAGCTGTGGCCTCAAGTTCACTACCTCAGGCAGGCAGGCAGGCAGACAGACACTATGATAATTTCAAAGTTCTTCTGCCAAGAATATATGTTCAAGATGGATTTTTTTCCTGATTACATGACAAAATTCTTTTTTTTTTTTTTTCAAAGAATCAATTTTATTTAGTTTTTCATTTGACTTTCATTGCTCCAGCAATTCCTTGTGTATGTGATGCTGGGGTTCAAACTTGTGCCCTCATTCATGCCAGGCAAGTGCTCTAACCACTTAGCCACTACTGGGTTCCCTCCATGACAAAATTCTGAGAATAGTAGATTCAGTATTTCATAGACCCATTGCTTCTATTAAAAATGATTTTGCCATTTTTTGAACAACTTCATACCCCTAACATCTTTTCTCCTTATCTCAGAATTCCAACCAGGAGTGCCATGGAAAGGTATCCAAAACATTGACCCTGAATCTGACCCTTATGTCACCCCAGGAAGTGTGCTGGGAGGTACAGCCACATCTCCCATTGTAGATACTGACCACCAACTGCTGCGGGATAACACCACAGGTAAGTGAGTGCCTGTCACCCAGGGCTTTATTTGTTCCTGCAAGTACCTAATAATTTAACCAGAAAATATTGCGTTGCACATTAAATTTTTAAATTTTTGTAGTGTTGGGGATTGAACCCAGAGCCAATAGGCAGGTTCTGTACCATTGAGCTACAACCCCAGCCCTTTTTTTTTTCCTTTCCTTTGAGACAGGATCTTGCTAATATTGCCCATTCTGGCCTCAAGCTTGCTGTCAACCTGCCTCAGCATCCTGAGGAGCTGAGGTTACAGGCGTGTGCCACCACACGCAGCCAGATTTTTATTTATTTTTTATTTTTATCTCTTTTTTAAGATGCAGGGACAGTGAGAGAGAATTAATTTTATTTAGTTTTTCATGTGGCTTTTGTTGCTCTGACACTTCGTTGCATGTATGGTGCTGGGGTTTGAACCTGCGTCCGTGCACATGCCAGGCTAGTGCTGTAACTGCCAAGTCACTGCTCCAGCCCCCAGGTTTTTATTTTTTGTACACATATTGTTTTCCATCCTATTGAAATTTAAGTAAGTTACTCTCAATGTTTCGCTGATGTACTGCCGTTTATCTTCAGTATTTTCTTCTTCATTTGTCACCTCAAGGGTCTAATTCTTCCCTCAACACCTCGCTGCCTTCACCTGGTGCCTGGCCCTACAGTGCCTCTGACAACTCCTTTACCAACGTTCATAGCACTTCAGGTACTTGGGTTCTCCATCTCCCTTTGGTTAGCACTTTTCCTTCACATTTCCTTGTGGAAAGGAAATGCATGTCTCTCTCTTACGGAGTAGTTTAAAAAGGGAGCTGAAGGGCATAGGTGAGTGTGGGTGAACACAGGTCATTTGTGTTTCCCCTCTCCTTGAGGGTCTTCTGATCCTTCAGATGTGGATGAGACACACAACTTTGGGTCAAGGTAAATGAGGTGTTCAGAAGGCAGAGGTTAAGACCTAAGAAAACCAATGCTTCTCTTAACCAGCTGCCAAGAAACCAGGGCCCTGGGCGGAACCAGTTAGTCCAGGTTTTTTCCTGGATCAGCCATTGATAGTTTGCCTTTCCCTAAAATTCCTTGTACTTGAAGATGGAGGATAAGGGTAGATGGCCAAACTCAAAACGACCTTGACTAATTTTACTAATGGTATTTGAATTACTGATTTTTTTTTTTTTTGGAGTGGAGAAGTTAGTGAATATAATAAGAGACTTTGTCAGCTAACCACAGTCCTTCTAAATCACTAATTGGCACCTTGGATTTGCAAAAGTTGAGCCTCTTGAACCATTGAAGTCATTAGGATTTCTGTGCTTTATCTGTGGAGAAGCAGGTAAAGCAGATTCTTAGCCCCTGCTAAGTCACTACCTGGTTATAGTATACAAGTGGTCTTCTTTCTCTTTCCACCTGTGTGGTATCAACTGTGCAACAATAGCCTGCCATTTATTGAAGGGTTCTGCAGGCCCAGCCTCATGTTTGTCCAGTGTGAATTCCTTTTTGACCTTTACCTAATCCTGAGTAGGTTCTGTTGTTATCCATCACCCATTTTGTAGGTGAAAAAATTGAGATTCAAAGAGCAGTTGCAGTTTGCCTCAGAGCTGAGCCTAAATTCTACCGGAGACCTCAGTATTCCAGGTCTCTAACCACCACCCTGCATTATGCTTTTATTAGGCTTCATTTACATGTAAAAGCTTACTTTGATCCAACTCTTTTTTTTTTTCCTTTTTGTTTGTGATACTGGGGATCCAACCTTGGGCTACTTTACCAATGAGCTATATTTCTAGCCCTTCTTATTTTTTTATTTTATTTTTTTAATTTTGAGACCGTGTCCGAGTTGCCCAGGCTGGCCTTGAACTTGTGCTCCTCCTGCCTCAGCCTGCCATGTCACTGGGATTATAAGCCTTGCTTTTCTTTTTCTTTTTTCCTTTCTTTTCTTTTCCTTTTGATGTTTTTTTCCCTCTTCTTTCCTACCTTTCTTTTTTCTTCCTTCCTTCCTTTCACAGTACTAAGGATTGAATCCAGGGCTATTCTACCACTAAGCTATATCCCCAGTGCTTTTAGGTTTTTTGTTTGTCTGAGACAAGGTCTCACTAAATTGTTTAGGCTGGCCTCAAAGTTGAGCTCCTCCTGCCTCAACCTCAGAAGTCAGTGGAATCACAGGTGTGCACCATCATACCCAGCTTCCCTCCCTCCTTTTTTTAAAAGACTGTGTCTTGACTTTGTTGCCCCAAACCCCTGGGTTCTAGCAGTCTTCCTCCTCCCGCCTCTTGAATATCCAGAACTACAAGTGTACACAGCTGTGCCCTGCTCTCATCCAACTTTTACGCCTGTAAATGCACATGTCTTCAATTGAACTCTATCTTCCGCGATTAAATGTTCACCTTAGAGATGGCTCAAGAATCACCTAAGTTCTTCCTCAACCACCCCCAAAATTATCTTTCCTTTTTAATCTCTTTATTTTTCTTAATGATGCTCCCATGCATCACTTTGTCTCAAAATCTCAGTATTTTCTCCCTTTTTATTCTCTTCCCATGTAAAAAAAAATTTCTCGCATCCATTGCTCCCGCTGCATTCAGTTGCCACCACCCTTATTCAAATGATGAATCCACAGCAGCAACTTCTGGTGCCCAGCCTGCCTCGTGACGTCCTGTCCTTACTTTTCCACCCCTCTCCACCCCTGTGAAACCCTGCTACTCAGGATTAGAGAAGGAAGCACTCTGAACAGGGAGAGTTCGTGGTGAATCTGGGTTCCATTTCCGGATTTTCCTGAGCCCATCCATTTATGTAAATCCTTCAGACCTGTCTTTGCAAAGCCCCCACCGCAACCCACACTGTCCTCTGTGTGCTGAGCGTATGTGATGCCAGCGTCACTGGTTCTCTTGTTCTGCTGCTCTGGCTTCCATTGTAACTGGAGGCTCCTAAGGATAGCTGTTTGTGTTACCAGTCATGCTGCTTCAGTGCTTTGAGGAGTGTAAGCTCCTGGTGAATGTTTACTGATGTTTTAAAAAATCTGTTTGTTGGTATCTATATGCTGGATGAAGACACAGGAAAAGTATGCTCTTCTACTGTACTTGCCATGCAGGGTGTGAGCACTTATAGGCTACGGCTACCTTAGTTTTGCTAGTGTTCACATTCCAACTATCTGTACAGCTGATGGTTTTAGGAATATTTTCTCCTTGAATTTGTCTTCCCTTACATTGTGTTTAGCTAAGAAAATAGTAGAGAATTAGTTCATGTAATTTTTGTTAGTTCACAGTAATAATGGTTGAAAATTATATCTGATAGCTTAAAGAACAATGTTACTTTGTATTGCTACTCGTAAAGTGTGTGCTGACTGTTGGTTTTTAGAATATAAATGTATTTGTTGTGTGGAGACAATTCGTGTATATTTATGGTCCATCTTATTGCTTCCTGGATTTTTTTTTCCTCACAGCAAAGTTCCCTGATTATAAATCCACGTGGTCCCCAGATCCCATTGGACACAACCCCACTCATCTCTCCAACAAGATGTGGAAAAACCACATCTCCTCCAGGAACACTACACCGCTGCCCCGCCCACCTCCCGGCCTGACCAACCCCAAACCGGCATCTCCGTGGAGCAGCACAGCACCCCGATCGGTCAGGGGGTGGGGAACACAGGACTCTCGACTTGCCTCAGGTGAGCAGGAGCTGTTGGCAAGAGCAGCTGCGTTACCACAAGGGAGTAGGGGGAAGGGCTGCAGGGCACAGGGAGGTCCTGGTTGTCTGAAGGAGGACAGACTTCCTCTAGATTGGAAAGTCAGTCAGGACAAGGCAGAGGGAGTGAAGATGATCATTCGCAGAGTAAGGACCACAGAAGGGAAGGAAATGCTGTCTCACAGGAAGCAGAAGCGCACACAGGGGCCCAGGACTGTCAGAAGAGAGCGTGAAGAAGGAGACATGGGTGGTGGACACACTCCTCCCCATGGCTTATTCGAGGCTCCTTGTCTCTTTCCTCATCCTTTTTCTGTTCCTGCAGCCTCTACCTGGAGCGATGGTGGCTCAGTTCGCCCTAGTTACTGGCTGGTTCTTCACAATCTCACTCCACAGGTAACTGTGCTTTCTTGTGGTTTTCTAATTAAGACTCACCACATTACGAGGGAAACTCAGAGAGGCGGGGAGGTTAGCGGAAAAGAAGACTCATGAATTTCTCCATCATTGCAGAGACGTTCTGCCTGCAGGGTGTGGGTCTCCCCTCCCACTCAAGGCTCATAGCCTACTTTTTTACTTTTTCTTTTCTTTCTTTCTTTTTTTTTTAGGGGAGAGAGGAACAAGGAGAGAAAGAATCAGTTTTATTTCGTTTTTCATATGATTTTCATTGATCCAACACTTTGTTGGGTACATAGTGCTGGGGTTCAAACCCACGTCTCCGTAACTGCTGAGCCACTGCTCCAGCCCCTCATAGCCTACTTTTGAAGGAGGGTGCTGGCCACTTGGTCTCATACCTGCGTTTTGTAAACAGTGAGGAGCCAGGTGCAGTGGCATACCCCTATAATCCTAGTGACTCGGGAGGCTGAGACAGGAGGATCTCGAGTTCAAAGCCAGCCTCAGCAGCTTGTGTTAGTATCCTCTGTGGGGAAATACATTTTCCCCTAAATTTATTTGCCCAGTGAACCCATTTGTGGGGAGTATCATAAGATCATATTTCAGTATACATTTGAGAAAGGCAGTCTTAAGCTTCATATATAATCAACTCAGCCAAAAGTTCCAGGTTATCTGCTTAGGTAATACTTGACTGAAGTGTGAAGAATCTTCTTGTTTGTTTGTGGTGCTGGGGATAGAACCCAGGGCCTGTTGCATGCTAGGCAAGAGCTCTACCAGTGAGGTTCATCCTCAGCCCCAATATGAAAAATCTCACATGATTCTCAAAGCTTTTTACACCTCATTTTTTCTTAAGAATTGTCTTACAGTGTGTGTAGTTATAATGTTGGTAGGATTAAAGAAGCAATATGGTTATCCTGTTTTGAAAGGAGCCTGCGCAAGGTAATCAGCTGTTCATGTGTTCTTTCTTATGAAAAATAGTTAAGTATGCATATATAAATATGTATGTTAAATGAATATAGGGTGGCCAGGCGTGGTGGCACACACCCAGTGACTTTGAAGGCTGAAGCAGGAGGATCACAAGTTCAAAGCCAGCCTCAGCAACTTAGTGTGAGCCCCTTCTCAAAATAAAAAATAAAAAAGGCAGGGAATGTGGTTCAGTGTTAAGTGCCCCTGGGTTCAATTTCTGGTACAGAAAAAAAAAAAAGAGAGAGAGAATACAGGGCAGTTGTGCATATATTAGAATCAACTAAGTTAAAATTCACAGCTACCTAGTAGCAGGGTAATCTCAATTACTTAAAAGGATATAAGAACAAATCTGAGGGTCTGCAGCAGTGGCTTAGTGATTATGTCACTTGCCTGGCATGCGTGAGTATACAAGTTCAAACCCCAGCACCATGTACACAATGAAGATTTCGAGCAATGAAGGCCACATGAAAATCTAAATAAAATTGATTCTTGCTTTTTCTTTATCTCACTGTCCCTCTCTCTTTAAAAAAAAAAAAAGAGAAAGAAAGAAAGAAAAAGAGGAAAAAAAAGAAC
Source organism: Aplodontia rufa (assembly GCA_004027875.1). Taxonomy (NCBI): domain Eukaryota; kingdom Metazoa; phylum Chordata; class Mammalia; order Rodentia; family Aplodontiidae; genus Aplodontia; species Aplodontia rufa. The sequence goes on from PVKS010008048.1 coordinate 47,146, forward strand.
AAATCTGATTGATATCTGAATAAGTTTACTCTTCATCACTTAAAATTTATTTCAAGGACATCAGTGTCCTGAAAAGTCACTTGGTGGTGTATGCTACCATGCTTATGTAGCCAGTTTTTACTTACAGAACAATGCTGAGAGGGGTTTCTTTGATCTTTTTTTATAAAGAGCTCTGGTGAAATTGCTGTTTTCACCCTGTAGCCAGTTACATGACTTTTTAAAGCAATTTCAATAGTAATCTCCTTATTTTCAAAGAAATGAACTGAAATGTAAGAATTAGCGGAAATAAATCTATTTAGAATCTTGATGCAAATTAATCCATCACACAGAGTGAATAGGCTTGTTCATCCAGGTAGCTCAAGGGCTGGGAGCGGGAAAGGCAGTGCTGGATGGCTGTGGAGCAGCCAGTCATTCGCAGCCCACACCCTCAGTGGCCTAGCAGGGCTGTTCTTATTTGTGTCTTTCTCTTTAACTCTTTGTCGATTGTTTACTGGGGAGACAGTACTGAGCGTTAGTATTGCTACTGAGAACCTTGCATGTTAACTTGCACTCTTATTTGGAGACCATTTCATTTTTCTGCCTGTTTATTTTTTATTTTGTGCTGAGGATGGACCCAAGGGCCTCACACATGCTAGGTGAGTGCTCTGTACTGAGCCACGTCTCTAGCCCTCCTTTTTCTACCTTTTGTAGACTCTACAAATGAAAATGCACTCGTTTGTTTACCGCATAAAGGAATGGGGATTAGCTCAGTGGCAGAGCGCTGGGAGAGCGCTTGCTGAGCATGTACAAGGCCCTGGGTTCAATCCTTGGTACCACCAAAAGAAAAAGAAAGCAGATCACAGATTGGATCATATTCTTTTTTGTTGAGCTGTGTTTATGTGTCCACGTCATTTGCAAACTGGGAAGAGTAGGTCTCAGCTCAATATTTATCCTAAAATTGCCTTTCCCATCACCCACCTCTGTCTTTATCTCATGAGTGTCACTACTCCTTAGATTGACGGGTCAACCCTGAGAACGATCTGCATGCAGCATGGCCCGCTGCTGACGTTCCATCTGAATCTAACCCAGGGCACTGCCCTGATCCGGTACAGCACCAAACAGGAGGCAGCCAAGGCCCAGACTGCACTGCACATGTGAGTATTCCATTGCCCATCTGCGCAGGTGTGCGTGGAGACGCATCTGTGAGTGTTCCGGAACCTGCTCACTTAAACAAAATGCGCCCAACTAGGGTCAGGTGTACAAATAGCACCATCATGTGTGCATTGCCAGGACTTGGGTACTGAAGTAACATGTCTTCTCCACCTAACTAAACTTAGATTGTCTTGTGTATTTATAGGCTGATCATCAGAACTCCAAATGGAAATAATTTGTGAAATAGTTAAATTTTTTTTTTAAGAGAGAATCAACTTTATTTAGTTTTTCACATGGCCTTAGTTGCTCCAACACTCAGTTGTGTACATGCATGGTGCTGGGGTTTGAACCCAGGTCCTCTTGTTTGCCAGGCAAACGCCGAAACCGCTGAGCCACCGCTCCAGCCCAGTTAAATATTTTTTAAGTACCACAAAACAAAGCAAATATTTATAAAGATGTCAAACAGTGCAAGTGCTGTACTTTGCCATAAAAGAATCTGGCTGCTCACAGCCTCTTCGTAAATGATGGCGAATTTTTGTGGTCTGGGTGGGCAGCATGGTTTTTGCTTGAAGGAGATGGGACTGGATCAGACTCTCCCCTCTCCCAGCCAGTGTCAAACTCTGGTGGACAGAGAAGAGCTGACTCCCTTTAGCTGCGGATGCTGTGACAAACATCCACATACAGAGGGAATGGACATTGGGAAGACCCACTGGGACAGGGCCAAGCTTTGGCTGTCTGGTGTTCTGGGTGTGATCCTCAGCCAACATGGGGGAAAAAAAGGTCATTTTTCTTTTTTGTTCTTAAAATTTGAAGTTTTTAGAGTACTTTTAAGTTAACAGCAAAATTGAGGGAAAGGTAACAGATTTTCTGTGTACTTCTGCACTACCCCACATTCAGAGCCTCCCCCATTATCAGCCTCGCTCAATGAGAGTAGTCTGTTTGTCACAACTGATGAATATACATTGACACATACTCTTCCAAAGTCCACAGTTTACATTAGAGTTCTCTTCTGGCAACGTCCATTGTGTGGATTTAGACAAATGGACAACGATGTATAGCCACTATCATCCATGTCATTGAGTAGCTTCACTGCCCTGAAAATCCTCCATGCTGTGTATGTTCCCCCGCTAACCCCACACACTCCTTCTTGATAGCCAGGTTGTTGGGAGTGTATAAACTCCACACGGCATGGATATACAGTATCAGGAGCATTTGACTGTCCCAAGCCTTGGTAACACCCAGCTGCTTTGCATTGGTTGACATGCAGGTTCTGATCTGTAGGCCTGGGATGGGGTCTGCGATTCTGCATGCTGTAAAGCATCCAGGCAATGTGACAGCAGAAGATTGGAAGCGTCTAGTCCCAGGTGTGCTTGAGGGTTTCTCCAGGACTCACAGCTCTCTCTTCCTGCTTTCTCCAGGTGTGTGTTGGGAAACACTACCATCCTGGCTGAGTTTGCCACTGATGATGAAGTAAGCCGCTTTTTGGCACAAGCTCAGCCCCCTACACCTGCAGCAACCCCAAGTGCACCAACCACAGGGTGGCAATCGCTGGAGACCGGCCAGAACCAGTCAGACCCTGTAGGACCTGCGCTGAACCTTTTCGGTGGGTCCACTGGGCTCGGGCAATGGAGCAGCAGTGCTGGTGGCAGCAGTGGGGCTGATCTTGCCGGCGCTTCGTTGTGGGGACCCCCAAACTATTCTTCTAGCTTGTGGGGAGTCCCAGCCGTGGAAGATCCCCATAGGATGGGCAGCCCTGCTCCTTTACTACCTGGTGACCTTCTGGGAGGAGGGTCGGATTCAATCTGAACTTAGAACTTTCAACTCTGACCTCGTGACCTTTTTGGAACAGCAGCAGCACTAACTTGACCTTTTCGTTTTTTTTTTCAACTTGCAATAAATACATTTTTAAAAGGAAAAAAGAAAACGGAGAGAGGAAAAAAAAAGGTGGGTCATTGACGGACTGTCTGAGCACATAGTTGCCTCCCTTATAACTTCAGTTTTTTCGTTTGGAATATGAATCCAAAAAGAGAACATATCACTCTTGAAATACTTGAATCATGAACGCCAACCTAGAAAGACAATGTGAAGCAAGTACACATACCATTTAAATTTAAACACAAAAAAATTAAAAAAATTAGTTTCTAGTTTTTCACTTTTTTCATGTTATATGGAAGTTGTTGCTAAGAAACATATATACTGAAAAAAAATAGCTTTTTAACTTTGTTTGCACTGGGTGTGTTTCCGTCCTTAGGTCTACCATGTTTGGGAGGGAGGGAAATTCAAAAGAATTGTTGGGGGAGGGGGAGGGAAGACTTGACGGAGCCTCACTTTAAAAACAAAAACACAAAAAACCTAAAAAAAAAAAAGGAAAAAATTTGTGATTGGCTGGTGGATAAATACCAGTGTGTTCTGGCACATGTAACTGCCCAGGCATGCTTGTTCTGGTATGTGTGTGCACGTGTGTTCATGTCATTCGCGTGCATCCTCCTCTGTCTCTGTGTGCCTGTGTCCTGCCCTTCTCCCACCCCACCCTCATTTCTCAGAAAGCTGCATTGCTGACAGTCTGAAGGCTGGCTGGCCGGCCATCCGCTTTTTACTTTATTATTATTTTTAAACTATGAGAACACACGCACGGGGAGCCACTGCGACTGAAGCCACTCCCGTCAGGCTGCTTGAGACAAAGCATGCTTTTTCATGATTCGAGCAGGGAGCTCCTTCCCACTTGTGCATTAGCCTGAGGGTGCGGCTCCCTAGCTTTCCTCTTGACCTAGCAGTAGAGCGGAGCACTGCCAAGTCTACAAATCAGAGAGCAGGAGGTACCTCTTGGAGCAGCTGTGTGTTCAGTTGTGTTTTAGAAGTGAATGGCCATTAGGCATATCTGAGCATCTGAAGTTTCATGCGGGCCTTTTCATTAGTTTGAATGGGAACATATAATAATTTTTAAATTATGTGATGTCTCAAAAGCAGAAAATCTATGTTCCCTCTTTCCTGTGTGATCAGGTGTGAGAAATGTATCCACAAAAATCAGGAAATGCCGAATTAAATATTTCTATTGGTTCTCATTTTCATTTGATGAGAACAGAAAGCAGTTAAGTTGTGAGCAGCCTCCTGGAAGCATCGCAGCTCCTCCCTCTCTGCTCCTCTCTCTCGCTGAGCGTTACCTGTGCCAGGCCGTGGCGTGTTACAGCACCAGGCCATCACTGACAGAGACGTTTACTTAACGAATGTTCTTAAACCAGTGTGTACTTCAAGCGTTTCCCTTTGTTTCTTGTGTTGCGTATTTCCTGTGTGCGTGGTTCTGCTTAGGCAGGAATAACTTAGCAAAGACTTAAGCATTGCACCTTTTTTTGGTTTTGACCTCTTTTTTTTTTCCTTTGTAATGTTGCTTTTTTATTTCTGTATTTAAAGACTTTTTTTTAAGCATCAATGTAGTAGTACTCTGGGCCGAACAGGGGGCAATGTTTAATCCACAGTTACCACCAACATGTATGTGCTATGTTGGAATCGAAGTATCTCAGTCCGCGTGTTGTGAAGAGTGACAGCGGACCTGGAGGGGTAGCCCTTTATTCAAGCAGCAGGGGGTGGCGGTGACGAGCTAGCACTTGTGTGGACGTCCCAGTCTGCATCGTACTGTTCAACATGAAGTGCCGACATTCTGTACCAGCAGATGCCTGCCCATTCCAGCCCTTGGTGGGAGCAGACCTCTACTGTCCTCTGTAACTTGCTGCTTTCAAGGGAGTTTTTCTTTCTTTAGCATCTTCAGTGAAGGACACAACAATGCCTAATGTGTTTGACTTTCAGCTCATGTCTGTGTAGGTGGGTGGGTGCGTATTTACAGGAAAAGGCAAAAATAATCATTCGCATGTAATTAGTTTTGTGAGACAAAGAATGGGAAATTCTGTAGTCCTGTTGACTGACTCTGTTGATGACAAACCTGGCCTCTAAAGAGATTGACAGGCATAATTCCAGTGAGCGCTTGCATGTCCCAGTCCGAGGGGAGCCTTTGAAGGTTGGTGTTCACACTTGAGTTTGCAGCGCTGGTTTGATTCCATGGATGCCTTGTCCAGACTGACTGTGCCCTCCTCCTGCTCTCCGGTTTTCATTACCACCGTGCCCCTCCCGCCTCTGCCCCTACCACATGTCTCCTTGCAGTCCCACTGACTCCTCTCTGCGTTGGAGCAGAGCCCTGTCACATGTGGTGACCTCCAGGTGAAGCGCAGCTTGTGTTCAGACATCTACAAACAGAAGGCTAAATCTTAGTGTCCCTGGGCTGGGAGCTTGTCCAAAAGCTCCTGAGAGCCAGTTGGGACTGTCCACTGCCGCTCTATGTTCACGGCTGTGTCCTGCCCTGCCCTCTTCTCCTCCTGCCTGTTGGGTCCTTGACCTGCACTATGGCTTAGTTGAGTTCCTTATGATACTACGGTGAAAGCCGGGTGCTAGAGCCCCTCTTGTTTACAAGACATAAATGAGGGATTTGAAATATGTAAAAATAAACATGAGAAGCTAAAATGTTCTTCCATCATAAGCTTAAAGGGAAAAAAAACTAAAAACTTAAAAAAAAAGACCAAAAAGTGCATATATATATACATATAAATATATATTTTAGATGAAGACTAACTCTGGGAGCATTTAACAGTGTTTTTTGTTTTTGTTTTTAACATTTATTTTCCTGCTTTAAAATTTGCAAGCATTCTCAGGAATTCTAGGGTAGGAAGCCAGTTTTTTGAAGATGGTTTGTTTAACCGTATCTTATCCTAGATAGACGGCTGTTTCTTTCCTGTTAATAAACTTTTACAAGTTCCTGAAACTTCAAAAGTTTGAACAATTTTTACTTAAAAAATGTAAAAAGAAAAGTCTCCAAACGTTATTGTCATACTGGGGATCACACATTTTAAAACACATAGAAATATTTTTTAAAAATTATCAATTTAGCAGCAACAGGTAAATTCATTATCTTAAAAAATATGGGAGAAGGATTAAGCTTTCTGAGAGCACCACCATGGACTATTTGAAATCACGTGTAACATAACAGGGAGTGTACAGCGTGGGAATGCCATCACCTCGTTCCTTTCCCCATAAGGCTGAACTGGAACCTCCCCCAGCCATTTTTATATGGAACCCTTCTCCCTGTCCCTCCAACCCCAGCATCAAAAGAAAGGAATACGGAAAGAAACAACAGCTTTAAAAATAGAGCAGGGGGGAACCCGAGTAATTCTAATCTGTAAAATACTATGGTTGGATTGCTGAGAATCTATGTAAAGAGTTAGGAAATATAGGCTGATTTTTGGAACAAATTTTAAACATAGGCATTACTAGAGGAAATTATATATGGATTGTTCTGTTAATGAAGATTGTTTGTCTCACCTCCATTTGTCGTGGGAGGAGGAGAAAATGTAGAAGAATCTAATAAGGAACAAGTGATTTTACTTTTTTAGCTCCCAGCTACTGTTGCGTTTGTTTTAATTGATGTTTTGAAGATCTGCTGCTTAATTATCCCCTCCCTCCACGGAGATCTGGAGTGTTTCCTTTCTGTTTTGGGTGTTGAGTTCTGCTTTTGTATCCCTCCAGGGGCCTGGGGTCAGCATTCCTGAGCATGACCACAGTTTCTTTCAAACATTAAGCTTCGCGGTGGGAAAGAGACCCCAGCTCCACAGGGAGGGGAGTGGGTAGGCTGCTGCCTGCAGTGTCTCCAAAGCCGCTTTAGTGCCTTCGCTCACACACCCAGACATCCCAGGCAGGGGATGTGCCTGTGCCCGTGGTCCAGTCCCTCCATAACTGGTAGGATGCTTGCCCAGGAAAGTGATTGGCAGTGGGCTAAATTAAACAGATGAACAGAAATCAAGGAAGCTAAACAGGCTTTTACCCATGGTATGTGCAATGCCAAGTTCCTCCCTTGTGTGTGCCCTCCCTTTCCTGGCGTTGACCTCTGCAGGCATCACCTGGTCGCCAGCCAGTGCTGGCGGGGGACGGAGCTCCTGTCTGCTTGCTCTCCCAGCACCCCCTCTGTCAGCTTGCTGGAAGCTTTTCTTTATTGGTTGGCAGTGACCTAAGAACAGGATATGATGAGGGTGTCATGAAACAGGAAAGCTCTTTCCGTGATATTCTTTGGCAAGAGCCACGTCTACCAAGAAGTTATGTGGCTTTGGTGTACTTAGAAAATTTAGTGGGTGTGTCCTCTTTTCCAGCACATTCTGGCATGTGTACAGAGGCTTGCTGGTCACCCTCATTACACAGATTTATTTTGTACACATTTTGGATATGTAAGTGTGAGTTTTCCATTTTGTACTTGTTTTGTTTTGTTTTGTTTTTAAACACTTGATGACTAGTGGTTAGAAGTGTGTATCTCTTAAGCATCACAAACTTGGTTTTATCTACCACATGCATAGCCAAAAGGGAAAAAGCACAGATAGGGAAAAGATTGTCTTCCATCAGACAGAGACTGCTGCTGCTGGTGAGCTCCAGTGCTGTGACCTCACTTCAGGTGATGAAAAGCTCAAGTCTCTACAACACTGCAAAGAAACAGATGGTCTGTGAGACACCCTGACCTGTGGGGTTTCCACTTAGAGCATTCACAAGAGGAACAAAGCAATGCTTCAAGTAAAGATCCCAAACCACGTTCTCTGGTCAGCATCTGCCCCCGCCCCCCAGTATTTAACACTGTCCATCCGCTGCCCTTCTCAGCAGCTGACTTTCCATCACTATGGCATCAGTTTTAAGACTTTTCCCATCTCTTCTGACGTGAATGTAGCGTAAGTTAGTGACTGGTTCTGCCAAGCTCCAGTGGGTCGAATGTGGAACATTAGGTATGCAAAGGAAGGAAAAGGAAAGGAGAAATTCCTACCCGAGAATTTGGAAGTACCCTTATTAAACATATTTAAACTAAAAGCTTATTAACATATCAGAAACTAAAAGTTCATGGACTATTAACTACAAATATTACTTTCACCCTTTTCTTGGAGGAGTGTGGTTTTATAGGGTTAATAGCCAGGTTCTACTTCCGCCTCAGATGCTGTGTACTTTTTAATTTTTTTGTGTTCTCTCATCTTGACTGTTAGAGTCACTGCTTAAGCCAAGTCTGTTTTCTTCCAAGTGTAAACAGGATGTTTTCAACGAACTTGGCTGTCATAGCCATTTCCAAGATTAGGGCTCAATTGAGTCTGTGCAGAAAGGATCCCAGCATAACCAGGATTGGTACACGCCTTGATCCCAGTGACTCGTGAGGCTAAAGAATAAAGCTTAGTGGTAGAGTGCCTGTGTGTTCAATTCCTAGCACCCCTGCCCCCCCCCCAAAAAAGGTCCATTTTTCTCCATCCTCACAGCTAAAATTCAGCATAGAAAGCTTTGTTGTTTATTGTTTTGGGTTTGAGTTTTTAGTTTCATTGTTTTTGTTACAAGGTCTTCAGGTAGGAGTAGAGATATTTAACTGGTCAAAGAACAGTGAACTTTTTTCTCCAGGATTTTTGCCAAGTTCTTTCACACCTCATGTCTATGCATTAACTATACTTCTTAGTGTTACTGCAGAAAGAAATCTTACTCTGTGGTTGTGCTTTTCCTCCTGTGAGGGTAAATTAAAGCCACACGTGATAGTGCACATGAGAATTGGGAATCATCCATTTAGGCCTCATTGCTGCACACCACGCTGTGCCCACTTTGGTCTTTATCTGCAAGGACGGGTCAGCACAGGAAGAGGCACTGTACAGAAAGCATTCAACGGCATCATCAGTCTGTAAGAAAGTAGTATCACCTGTACGTGCAGAGTGTGGCACGCCCTGTGGTAGGATCTGTAGGGCTGTGCCCAGTGCCAAAGGCATGTGTTCAGAGGTGGCCTCTTTCGTCCAATATAGTGTTTTCTTCTCAGCCTTTAATTTTGACACAGGGTGTGGTGGTATCACATTCTCTACATTTGAAATAACTCCAAAACCCTATGAACATAGTAATTACTTAATAAAAATTAAGGATCAGCCCCCCTAAACTGCCACAGCACCTCCCCACCTTCCACCCCAGACTGCCAAAGTCGGCCGTGAACAAAGCGTCCTGAGGCAGGAATGCTGGTCAGGGAGAGGAGAGCAGCCCTCACCAGCGCAGCATGCATTGTGACCCTGTAGTCACAGCATCGGTCCTGAGTGATTGTGAGGTGTTTCTAAAGGTTGAGTCGTTTTTAAGCTGTCAATCTCATGCTGTAGCCCAACCCCCCCCAAAAGTAAAGTCATAGAAACTACAAGTGTTCGTCTCACAGAATTTAAATAGGTCTCTCTTCAGTCTGCTGTACACTGGGATTTGCTTTTAACCAGCAGCTGCGCTCCAGGAACATGGCACTCTGTCCAGAGGGTGTCTGCATAGCTCAGTCCTTAGTTCTTCACTGTGACAAACACTTGTCTTTGTCTGGTCAGGTAAACTCCATGGGCAAAAGGCTTTCTGTTAAAACAGAAACAGTGTTTCCCTGAAGCAGTGTGTGCCTTGACTCATTTTCAAACCATGAGTCATTGCTTTGGAAATAAATTCCCAATTAGTTGACCCACTTCCAGGCAGCATCATTAAGTTGGGATGGATTTTTCAAAAGACTAATCTTCCCTTCTGCTTTCCTTTCCCATCCTGGGGACTTCTCGGACCGCCTGGTGAACTGGGCATTCCTCCTTGGGCCTCTGAAAGGTGAGCCCCACTCTGGGTTTGGGATGGGACATAAAAGTAACAGGAGGCTGTGAGGCAGAGCCACCTTCCAGAGAAGAAAATGGTAGATCGGCAGAAGTGGAAAAAAAGTGCAAACAAAGCAAAACTTTGAGAGCCCTGAAAGAAGTCACACACCTTGTAAAGGCAGCATTTTTTGGTTTTTGTTTCCCCCACAAGTGATGCATTTTACATTTTAGCCTGACACTTCTGGCCAGAAATTTCGGGTTAAGGAGTAAAAGTGTTTAAAACACCACCTCCCCACCTCCTTTTAATTTTGTCCCAGGAATCACTCAAGTGAAGTACTTCTGAAATGTGCCTTGGTGAGTTCAGAGACCGTCCCTTTTAGTTGGAAACTGCCCATTGTGGTGAACAGAGACGGTCAGCCCCGTCTGCAGGGCAGGCGAGTTGCTGGGCAGCCCATTGGCAGCTGTTGGTTTTCATTAGCGTCAGTGTTGCACAGTGTAGTTGTGTGGAAGAGACTCCGGGGCTCGGAGAGGAGGTGACAAGGTGCAGTTGCACAGTGACAGGCCAGATGCAGATTGGATTTTGGCGTCCACATTGCCTAGTTGTGAATGTGCGTGCACGCACTCATGTTTCTGTAAGCACTGAACAACTGGACTATGGTGATGTTTGTGACACACGCGTGAGTGTAGAGAAGGTGTCTCGTGGCTTCTGCGTGTGCAGCTCGGGCTCTGTGTTTTTACCCTTTCAGTCTGTCCTGAGAAGGCTGCTGTCCCCTGGTGGAGGTCACATTTCTGCGCACAGGGTATTACACACAACCAACAAGGTTTCAAAAAAGTTGGGATTGAAGAGTGTGAGAAAGAAAAAAAAATCCAAAGTGGTATTTTATTTCTTCAGCAATTATAGTTAAACAGAAATTTGCAGTGGCTTTTCAGTTGTTCCGATGTTTGTTTTCAACGATTCCGCCTCTTCTCCTCACTCCCTATCTTCTAAAGAAATACCAAGTGGATGCTAAGGGCCATTTCCACAGATCCTCAGAACCCTGCCCCAGAGGAAAGCAGTCCCGCTAGATTCCTTCAGGAAGACACAGGGAGGAGGGGAGCCACTTCCCTTCTTCACTCCCATTCCTCTCTAATGGCCTTGAAATGTATTATTATGCAAATGTGAATTTTGATACTGAATTTAAGAAGAGGTTGTTGGATTTTTTTTCTTTTTTTCAAAAAAAAAGGTCTGTATGTGGTCCTCTCCTTGCTTCTTTGTTTTGTAACGTGAATTGTAACTATGCATTCTGCAGGACGGGGGAGGAGGGGTCGCGAGGAAAGTTGCTTTGCGTCTTTGTTCTCCAGTTTCTGTGTCCATGGTATCCCACATCCAGGAGGGGAGGGGGAGTGAAAGGAGATACCCCAAGGTCAGCACCCTGAGGTCCAAAGAGACTTTTAAGGCCTCTCCCCGCCGCAGTGGCTGGCAGTGATGGCCAGGCACACTGCGGGGGAGGGGGGGCTGCAGCTCCTGACCACCAGTAGGTACAGGATTCCTGCTCCTAGCCATGCAGTGTTAATCCAGGGCAACAGTGGGACCCCAAAGGCTCCAGTGTTCTCTGGACAAAAGAGTACTCATCCTTTCTGAATCCAGAACCCCTTGAGCTCAGGAAGCCACGCCTCCCTCATGCTGACCTTGAAGGAGATCTTTATGTCAGTTCAGAACTACTCCTCTCCTTTCTAATTTCTCTCTCTTCTTTTTGAATCATTGTTAAGTGAACTTCCTTCTAATTATGAGGGAACTGTGGGGAAGAGGGTGCTGCCTGACCTTCCTTGGCAGGCAAGAAAGGATTCTCCCTCTTCCGCTGTCAGCAGCCAAATGGAATGTCTGCTTCCCCTGCACTTAGCATGCTGCCGGCGCTGGGGGGCAGGGAGCTTCTGGCATAGGAAGGCCTGCTTGTCCTCCTCTGGTCTAGCAGAATTCCTTTGTTGGACTTGCTGTGATGCATCATGGTGCCCGCATTGCTCTGGCTCAGGCATTGTTTGCAGCACACAGTGTCATAAGCAAGAGATTGTCCAGCCTGCGTTCAGTGTTCTCCATGCAGCAGTTTTTGTTGTTGATGTTCACAGTACTGTAACGAGTGACAGACTTGATCACCGTCTCCTCGTGCCAGTGCAGGACTGCATAGGCATGACCTCATCAGGGTTCCAATCTGTTAGATTGCCTTTAAACAAAAAATAAACAAAAAAAAAATCCTGACGGAACACAAAACAATACCTCGAGGTACAGTTCCCCTGCAGTGTAAACCCTTAACTCCTGTCTCCTTTCTGACATTGGTGGATTATCCTTTAAAAATATCAATGTGTAAATAGCAGGATAACTTTAAAGACATTCTTTGCTGTGAAAGTAATACTAAAATATAGTGTTTTCCATATTAAGCCATCAGAAGTCTCCGATCTGAGTTGTTTCGTGTCCAAGAAGAAAAGACAGAGCAGGTCGGTAGAGTGAATTTGCTTCTGCGTCAGGGCTGTTCTCTCTGTCGTTCCCCCGCCCCACAGTGACAGCAGGCCAGTATCCAAACCTTGTCTTAACTGGCTGCCATCTGTTCCAGCATCCCAGCGTTGGGGTGGGGGATTCTGAATTTTTCCAGAGGATCTCTCCCCTCCAGTGATTCCAGGTGGTTTTCTAGGCGAGACCTCAAGCTCTCAGTCTCTCTCAGTTCACATACACCCCTTGAATGTCATTCTGTAGTTCTCAAGGGGGTGTAATTCCTGGCATTTCAGTCTCTGCTATAAAGTTCATAGCCTTGTCATATTGTGATGCTCTGAAAGTGGATCTTTCTTAGAAGGAAACTCATCTAGGGAGACAGGCTAACAACCCTGAAGACCAGGCACATCTCAACCCTTCCTCCTCCTCGAGGTTTGAGGGAAATACCTTCAACACCGAGCTTGTAGGGCTCTGTCAGCTACTGGTTTCTTGGATTTGGGTCCCCACAAGGCAGGGTTGGAGCAGATCCTGCTGAGCAGCTTCTTACCTGCACCCCAGCCCACTGTAAGTGAACTGTCTGAGAACCCCTTTCTAGTGCGCTTTCCCAGGTATTGTGTAGTGACGACTCCTCCGAGGAAGAAACTTGCTAAGCCCACGCTGGTTCTCCACCCACCTTCTGATCCGGGGTCTGTCAACTTAGGGTTGTATTTGTGTATTATCTGTAGGTCCTTTCCTAGCAGTCTCCTTCCTCTGACCCCTCATGGGTTCTTCTGCCTGCCCATCTGCCCCTCTCCGATGCTCCCAAAGGGCTTTGCTGTTCTCCGCATCTCTTTTCCTGGGACGCCTCCCCACTACCACCCTTTGCACACACCAGTGACCAAAGTGTACGCAGCGATCTCACAGAAGACATCCATGGTGCACACACCCGAATGTGCTCCCAGAGACCCGTGCACAAGACTCTGCACCCTTGGCCTTAATCTCAGCATGACTTAAGGTGCAGGAACATTTTTAACAGGTTAAAAAAAAAAACAACTTCTGGACTTCTGGGGGGTGGGGAAGCAGATACATCAGCTAACCATGCCCACTCCTAACTCCACAATTTGCTTACAGCTTCACATTCTGAATCCACCCCATCCCATCCCAGTTTTGCATAACCAAAAACAGATAAGAGAAGTAACCTGAAGAGAGGTTTCTTGACTATTTTATCTCTCTCCCTTTCGATGGAGATATAAATGCTGCTTTGGGTTCCATAATCCTAGAGGGCTATGTTTACACAGTGAATACATCCTACCAAATCAGGAAACTGAACTGTGGGAGTCACTTCAGTGAGCAGTCACTGAGGGTGAACCAGAGAAGAGGGAGGATCTGGGGATGTGGCCAAGGAGGAGAGGCTGAGAGATGCCATTGAATCCTTGTGGCTCCCTCCTTCCCTCCTCCTCCACAGCTCTCCTTGCCCCCTTTAAACAGAAGGTGCAGAGAAGGCATCAAAAGGAGGCTGGATGTTTAAGAGGCAGCTTTCCAACTTTGCACACAAACAGGTAACAGAAGGTACAGCAAAAAAAAAAAAAAAAAAAAAAAAAAAAAAAAAAAAAAACCTCTCATCAGAAACACTCAGCAGAAACAACCTGTCAAAAGGACTAAATAGCTGCACATACTGATGCTCTCTGCAAGTTACCTATAAGTGTTTTGTTTTTCTTATACTTGAAATAGCTTTTACAATATTATTTTGGTGGCTTTCTTTTCTCTCTTCCAATGGGCAATAGAGAAAGAGGATGATGGGAATTAAGGACACTTGGGGGAGAAAGGGAGGATATGGCATTGTCTTTGTTAGAGGTTTAGTCAAACTCCCTTATGTTGGAATTGCTCCTCATGTTACTGGTTTTACATGGACACAGAAACTAGGCACTTTAGAGGTGCACTTGCACGGCAGGCTGGGCCCCCTTTTCTATATTTTATTTTACTTTTTTAGTATAGTGGTACTTAAAATCACTGGTTCACTTAAAAAAAACAATAAAATGTTAAACTCTACTAATGTACAAATAAGCTGAAAAGTTGCATTTTATGTGTATTTTTGCCATAGCAGGTACTGTATTTCTCATGCTGGATTTCAAAAAGTATATATATATCAAAAACAAACAAAAAAAACTGAAGGGTGGTGTTTTATTGGATTGTGACAGGTTGAGTAATACGGAATTAAGTCGTCGTCATTTCATTAAAACTGAGAGATGATGTAATGCATATATGAGAGTTTTTCTGAAGGGTTTTTTTGGGCTTTTAAACAGCTTATTTTTGTTTTTGTTTAGTTTTTTATTTTATTTTATTTTGGAAAGATATGATTGTATTATGTGCAACTCAGTTGCTTACATTATAACTACAAAATATTTTTGGGTTCCTGGAAAAAAAAAAAGAAAAAAGACTAATAAATGTGTTTGGCTGCTAAGCATTTACTATTGTGGTTTCCTGTTTTATTCTGACAATTTAATTTCCTCTTTTGTTGAATGTTGTATCACCACTTCCTTCTCCTGTCTCCCTGCTCCGCACATAGAAGCTGTCAGAAGCGCTACCTTTGGATTTGGGTCAAGTTTGTGCATCTGGTCTTACTTCGTGGTGGTGTTGGGTTGAGGGCAAGCTGGTGGGTTGGTTGGTTCTGCTTGCTGCCTGCCCTGGTTCTACGATCTGCCACGGTGCAGGTTTCAGATTCTCTGAAAGTCCACGTTCTCCTGCCCTTGACTGTTGTCCTCATGAATTCCGGTTTGCATTTGGCATGAGAACACCAGAGTGGAGGAGAGAAGACTCAGCTTCCTCCTGCTGATGTGCCCACGGATCAACCAGCCGGGTCGCTTTGTCCAGTAAATGCCACACTGAGTCCCCTCCACCCTGTGCTGAAGCACGGCTTGGCTGTTGGGAGATTTTCCATCTCCAGCATCTCTGTTGTTGCCTCTAGAGTAGAAGAAAAGGGAATGGATGAGAATCAGTCATCCCCCAAGGCTGCTAATCCCCAGGTGCTTCTGTATCTGATTTAATTCTCGGAATGGTGTGTGAGGTAGGCATGGCAAACCCATTTCACCAGGAAGCTGAAGCTTTGAATGATTTAATTAGCCAATAATAGGCAGCGTTGATTGAGCGCTCACTATGAGATGCGTTCTGAGTATGCTACGTATATGCTCTCAATGTAACAGAACCGTACCCAGAAGAGAAACAGAAGGTCATACTGGGGCTGTCAGTGTAGCTCAGGTGGTAGAACACAGTCTTAATGTATGAGTCCCTAAATTCAGCTTTCAGCACCACTGGTGAAGATAAAAAGGTTATATTACATAAAAATGCATGGATCTCAGAGAAGAGGTTTAAGGAAGCATACTGTGCAAACTGGTAGACGATGTTCCATCCAGTTCTTTCATCATAAAAGAAAGCACTGAGAAACGTGGATGAGAAGAGATGGACTGAATGTTCAGAAGCACCTTGAGGGCCTGCAGTCCCAGGTACGTGTTCTTTCATGATATAGAGATGCGTACAAAAACCGAGGACCTTCGTTACCTGTGGCTCCCTAGAGCGCTTCAGAGCAGACAACAGGCGGACGGGGCGAAAACAGGATGAGCAGGGGAGGCAGGGGCGAAGGGATGATCACCGGCGGCCTGGGGAAGAAATTCAGACTCTCACGTGGATGGCGGCTTGAAACTTCTCTTCTTTTTTCCTAACATCGGTAGATATAGCGAGAGCAGGCTGCTAAGGGACCAATAGTGAAGTGGCAGACTAGCTTATTCCAGCCAATGAGGGACTATTATGTTGGTGACATCATCTATCACTGACCGGGAAGGTGCAGAGAGAGAGAGAGAAAGTAGCACTTCCGCGCAGGCGGTAGCCCGCTTTGCTCAGAGCGCACAAAATGTGAAGGGAGAGGAAAGAGAAGTATTATGGCGTCCAATATGGCGATTTTCCTTTTGCACAGAGCCCAACAGTTACCAACGGCTTTATTTTAAAATATAGATACTTTGAAACTGTATTAATGGCTAAGGAAGAAGGTATTGTGGAATTAAAGGTGGTGGTTAAAAGACTTTAATATCGGGCTGGAGCGGTGGCCTGGTGACTACGGTGCTTGCCCGGCATGCGCTGGTTCGCGGGTTCAAACCCCAGCACCACATACACAACTAAGTGTCAGAGTAACAAAAGCCACGTGAAAAACTCAATAACAATTGATTCTCTCACTGTCCTCTCTTAAAAAAAAAAAAAAGACTTTAATATCTGAATCAGTCTTCATCCATATGCAATGGAAAAATCCATCTCACCACCAGGGCTTCTCAGCTACTTGGTCCAGGCTTCACCAACCACACACACCCAGAATCGCTCCCCACCAGCATCCTTGACCACGGCCTTCCACCCCCGCAGCTGGTCCCCACACACTTGGATGGCCATTCTGACTTCATTGACTGTTGCTTTCTAGTCCCGTTTAAGTTTTATAGTCCATAATTCCAATGACATGCATATTAAAACTCAGATTCCTTTATCACTGTTTTGTTGGCATGTGACAAAATTCCCACTTCAGAAAAACCCAGTTTCCTCTTCTCTACCACCATCCAAAAGCAGCCCAACATTTTCTCTTAGGGCAGGGGTAGTCACTCGAGGGCAAAGCAGGACTCCCAAGTCCTCTCTAACCCATGACCAGGAGGTCCTGGACACTGCCTGGCGAGCTCCCTGTGTTCATCTGGACAGCTTGCTCTACCGCTCCTTTTCCAGCCACTGAAGGCCTTTCCTTCCAGCACGGTGACACTCACCCCACCTGTAGTCCCAGCTACTCTGGAGGCTGGGCCCAGAGACTGCTTGAGCCCAGGAGGCCCAGGCCAGCGGGGGCAACACAATGAGACCTAGTCTCAAAACAAAAAGACCTTTCCTAATTTCAAATCTTAAGCCCCACGCTCCTTCGGCTGTGGATTTTGCCAACTGAAGCTTGGGGACGATTAGAGTCTCAGCAAAATTCCCTGAAAGTCTTCCAAACTCTAAGCAGAGAGAGGTCTCCCCTCCTCCAGTGTTTGGGTCCATTCCCTTGCTGCTCCCTTGGGTACCTGTCATCTCCTTGTTCATTCTCCCTTCGCTGTTCACATGGGGCCTCCTGCCATCAGTGTGCTCATGTCCTCCCATGGTACAACCCCACCTGTGGGTGTACATGCTGCCCTGCCTCACCCACTGCTGTCTCATTTTAACTCTAGGAGCTGCCCATATGATTCCTGCCCTTGTCATTCCTTTAAAACTTCTCTTAAGGTGGAGCTGGAGCAGTGGCTCAGCAGTAGAGCATTTGCCTGGCATGCACAAGGACCCAAGTTTGAACACTAGCACCACACACACAGCTAAGCATCAGAGAAGCAAAAACCAGATAAAAACGGTAACAGGATTGTCTCTTTAAAAAGGTTCTCTTAAGTTCAGTTTTAGTCAGCTTTTTTGTTGCTGTGTGTGACTAAATGACCCAATAAGAACAATTTTAGGATGAAAGGTTTATTTAGAGGCTCACAGTTTCAGAGGTCCCAGTCCGTGGAAGGTGGGCTCCGTTCCTCTAGGTCTGAGGTGAGGCTGAACATCATGGCAGCAGGCATCGCTCCAGGGAGCAGAAAACTGAGGGCGTCACACCGGGAAGCAGAGCAGAGAGAGAAACTCCACACCAGATACAGAAGAAACCCCAAAGGCATTGCCCCGGTGACCAGCTCCTTTAGCCACACCCTGCCTGTCTGCAGCTGCCAGTTCATCCCTGTGAACTCACTGACTGGGTTAAGGCTCCTTTTATTTCTTTAAAGAGAGAGAATCTTATTTTTCCATCTGCCCTTTATTGCTCCAACACTGGGTTGTGTATGTGGTGCTGGGGTTCGAACCTGGGTTCTTGCATGTGCCAGGCCAGCACTCTAACCACTGAGCCACCGCTCCAGCCTTCCCAAAGTGTCACATATGAGCTCCTGGGGGGGGGGCACCTTACATTCCAACCATAACAGTCCCTATCAACCTCCCAAAGTGGTCACCACAAATCCTGGCTTTCATGTGCACTCTGACATATTCCTCTGTCTCCTGCGTCTGCACTTTGGTCCCCTTTCCCTGGCCTAGAGCCACTGGATGTCATGGTGCTCAGACCAGGCCCTCCCTCCTTCTCCATACCAAAAGCCTGGGCGCTGCCATCCACATCAGGGCCCTTTCTGCTTCCTCCCCAGGTTGTGCAGCAGCCCTGGGCTTGGTCCTGAACTTTCTGTTCTCTGGTCATCCCTGTTGCTCCCTTGGATGATTTCATCCAGCCCCATAGTTTTAAACCCTGACCTCTCTTCTGTCTGTCTGACTACCTAATTGCCTGGTTCTAAGACTATGGACAAATCGTCCACTGTCTTGGTCAAATCTACTTCTCCCACCCATTTTCCTGTCTCAGCTCACCCATTTACTCAAACCCCACCTCCACCAGGAAGCCTGCAGGTGTGCACTACATGTGGATCCACAAGTGCTCACGTCTCGCCCCTTCCAACTCAGGTCCCACTACTCTGCTCACCTGGACCACTATAGCATCATTCACCCTCTCCCCATGGACCCCACTCTAGACTCCTCTGCACAGCAGCCAAACGTATGCATGCCCCAACCCTCCAGGGACTTCTCTTGACACCTAAGATGCAGACTCCACACCATTGTTCACAAATCCCCAAGTCGCTGTCACTCCCTCTGAGCCTTTCCTTTCCCTAATAACACCAAGCACGTGCCCACCTCATGGCCATTATCCTTCTGTCCTCTGCCTGGAATGTGCTGTCCCGTGCACCTTGGCCTTGTCTCTGATCAAATACGAAGCCTTACTTGGTCATTCTATCAAAAACTAGCCATTCAGCGCTGGAGTGGTGGCTCAGAAGTTGGAGCAATTACCTGGCATGCATGAGGACCCAGGTTCAAACCCTAGCACCACGTACATAACCAAGAGTTGGGAAAAACAAAGGTCAGATAAATAAATTAAATGAAATTGATTCTCTCTCTCTCTCTCTCTCTCTCTAAAAAGAAAAGAAAAAAATTACCTGTCACCACCTCCAACCCACCCTAAGGTACTCTGTGCTCTTGTCCTGTTCTATTTTGGGGGGAGGGGATATAGTACTGGGGATTGAACCCAGGGGTCACTTAACCCCTAAGCTACATCCCTAGCCCATTTTTTATTTTCCGACAGGGTCTCGCTAAGTTACTGAGGCTGACTTGAGCTTGTGATCCTGCTGTCTCAGCCTCTTATACTGCTAGGATTGCACCATGCCTGGCTTCTGCTGTGTTTTCTTCATAGAACTTATCACCGTAAAATTACCTTGTTTCTTCCTTATCTATCTCCTCCTGCACAGGGCTCTAAGTGCCGGAAAGGACAGAATTCTTTATTCACTGTCTCAAAGACCTAAAATCTCTATGACTTTGATTAGTCGTGCATACATTTAAGACTCCTACAGAGGTATCTCCAACCCTTGCCATTGACCTGTGTACACAATTGTCTGCTCGCCATTTTGAAGCACTTGGATACCATGCAGACTAAATGGCTTCAACACTGACCTTGGTCCTGTCTGCTTGCCTCACCCACCTCCTACCCCCTCACCCACCGGTAGCTGGCATCACCATTCATAATGTATCCAGCAATAAAACCTGAAAACCTGGGTGCATCCTTGATTCTTCCTCCTGCTCCCTTTAACTAAATTTATCACCAACCTGGCTTGATCAAATCTCTTATCCTTTTTTGACCCACCTATACCATTTAGCACAACTGATCACCTCCAGTTTTGTATTGTTTTGTTCTTCAGTGCTAGGGATTGAACTCATTGAACTCAGGGTCTTGCATATGCCAGGCAAGTGCTCTACTACTAAGCTACGTCCCGGCTTCCAGCCCCAACACATTCTTTTTTGTTTCCAAATCCAGTCTGCATAACAGCCAGAATGACATTTTTCCAAAACAAATTTGTGGAGGTCTTCTTTCAATCTAAAGCCCTTTAGTGGCCTCTTGATGCTTAGAATAAAATCTCAATTATCCTTATTTCCAACAAAGTTCTCTGATTTCCATCTGCTTCCCCAACACACCTCTTGCTCTCACCTTTGCCTCTTCACTCCAACCCCATTGTCTCCTGTCGCCTAGTACAAGGCCTGGCACCTTGGTATGTGCATTTGAAAGAAATGGTTTTAATGGGTAACAGGATATTACATCATATATTTGGAGTCAGGCCAGGCGTGGAGTTGCACACCTGTAATCTCACTGACTTTTGGAGACTGAGGCAGGAGGATAGCAAGTATGAGCCCACCCTCGGGAATTTAGCAATATCCTGTCTTGAAATTAAAAGCAACAAGAGCTGGGGATATAGCTCACTGGTGAAGTGCCCCTGAGTAAAATCCCTAGTATTGGGGGAGGGTGGTTGGAGGTGGGTGGGAAGGCAGCATTTGTTTAAGAACTTAAGTTTTTAAAAGCTAGAAATAAAAGCAAACAGATATAAAAGAGACGTTTTCATTGAATTATGCCACAATTGAGAGGGGGAAAAAACTCTGATTTAGAGATGTTGTTTTGGTTAACAGTGACAACCAGATGGAATAGGTCTTTAAAGATCAAGAGCCAATACTTCGGAGGACCTACCAACTCAGAAGGTAAATCTTGCATCTCTGCAAGAGGTTTCTCAGGGAAGAGGGTGAGTTAAATCTCTCCAGGAAACTCCTACCACTTCCTTTTCAAGGAGAAGAGGGAGAAAGGTATGAAAAGAGAAAGGAGCACTTGGGAAGGGAGTAGGATCCACAGGGATTAGCTGTCAAAGGAAGGAAGGAGGTTGTCCAATGCTAAATACTTCAGCCAACGAGGAGGGATGAGTGAGTACAGGAACAAAAGATAAAAGTTATTTAGTGCAAAAATGAAAATGACATAGAGTTGTGCATTGGAAGGTTTTGCCCCTGGTCCTGTCCAGGCCCTGCGTGCCACCCCCAACTTTATTATGTTTTTTTAATGCAATATAGGAATAAATATGTACATTAAAGAACAGGGCCTTGGAGTCCCACTGTAAGTACCGCACTCAGGACACCACTGGTAGGACCCCCATCCTGAGCAGCCCTGTTCAGGACCAACCAGGGGAGGGTCCCCACCTGGAGCAGCCCTGCCTACCAATGCCCCGCATCCATTTGGGGCCTGTTCGAGTCCTGCTGGAAAGTAGGTCTCCATTTTGGTAGGTTCAGATTTGCAACCTTGAGCCTGCAACCAAAAGGTAGAGCAACACCAGGACCCAGGCAGAAAGAGCATCTGGAAGAAGGTGATCATCAAAGAGTTGATGGCTCATCTGACCGTTTGATTTACAAGGAAAAACCACCTGGAGAACCACCTGCTTTCCCCTCAGGAAATCTCAATTCAGAGATCCACAGGAAGCTCTTCAAAATGAAGAATCAAACAAGGAGAGGTTCACCTCAAACCCAAAACTCCCCCAAAAAGGGTGCCACAGAGGACAAGATGAAAAACTTGAAAATATTATCAATAAACTGATTACTAAAAGGAACAACGAACTAAAAGAAGATATAATGAAGGGACTAAGAAGACTGAAGAGATGAAAAACTATTATCAAAGAAATAGACACACTCAAAAAGGAAGTAACAGAGCTAAAATCTGCAGTCATTGACATGAGAGGAACCATGGAAGAATTTTTATAGACTAACTTCTACGGAAAACAGAACCTCAGCTCTTGAAGCAAGAACTTCTGATAATGAGGACAGGCTGAGCAAGCTCGAGTGCACAGATGACAAAAAAGAAAAAAAAACAGAACACAAAGAGAATTTTAAAACTTGGACGAAATGAGAAGAAACAATTTAAGAGTAGTTGACGTACAGGAAGAAACTGAAACACAAACAAATGGGATAACAAATATTCTCAAGGAAATTGCTAAAGAAAATTTTGCCCATATAAAAATAGAGTCAGATATGCTCATCCAGGAAGCTTATAGGACACCCAATAGGTCTAATAAAATGAGAAGCTCTCCAAGACACATCATATTCAAAATGCACAACAGGGAAATCAAGGAAAGAATATTGAAAGCAGCAAGGGAGAAACGCCAAATCACATTCAGAGGCAAACCAATCAGAATCACGTCTGACTTTTCAGTTCAGACTCTGAACACGAGAAGATCTTGGAAGAAGATCTTTCAATGCCTGAATGAACACAACATGCAGCCAAGAATACTATACCCAGCAAAACTCAGCTTCAAATTTGAGGGGGAAATAAGAACTTTTCATAAGAACAAATTTGCAGCATTCATGAACAGAAAGCCAGCATTACAAAGAATTCTCAAAGATAAACTCCATATACAAGTACAAGCTAATATTCCTCAAAACCCACAATCAGAGGAAATTCAATAAGGGTACAGGCTATCAGCAGACAACTAAGACAGCCCAGAATTTACTAATAAAACACAATGAATATGAACCACAACCACCTAACAGTTCTAACAATAAATGTAAATGATCACAGTGCACCAATCAAAAGACACAGACTAGCAGATTGGATCAAAGAACAAAATCCAACAATTTGCTGCTTACAGGAAACCCACCTTACAGCCAGTGACACAGATTAAGGGTGAAAGGATGGGAAAAAATCTACCAGGCATATGACCCAAGAAAGCAAGCTGGAGTTGCAATACTTATATCTGACAAAGTGGATTTCAAACATAAATTAATCAAAAGAGATAAAGAAGGCCACTACATCCTAGTAAAGGGAACAATACAACAGGAGGAAATAAC
>PVKS010008049.1:0-70115 GCA_004027875.1 Aplodontia rufa
GGTGAAATCTTAAGGTAGTTTTGGTTTGCATTTCTCTGACTGCCAGTGATTTAGAGCACTTTCTCATGTATTCATTGGTTTGCTCAATGTACTCTGTTGAGAAATTTCTGTTTAGCTCTCTGGCCCATTTATTGATTGGATTGTGTTTTTGTTATTGAGTTTTTTGAGTTCTTTGTAAATTTTGGATATTAGTCCCCTGTCAGAGGGATCACAGGCCATGATTCTCTCCCATTCTGTAGGTTGGCTCTTGACTGTTTTGACTATTTCCTTGGATGTATAGGAACTTTTTTGTTCAATGGCATCCCACTCATTGATTTTTGACTGTAATTTTTTCACTTTAGGAGTCTTGTTGAGGAAGTCATTGCCAACTCCCATATTCTGGAGTGTTGGTCCTAATTTTTCTTCTAGCAGTTGTATGGTAGCTGATTTAATTCCTAATTCTTTCATCCATTTACATTTGATTTTTGTGCAAGATGAGAGAGAATTTCAATTTTCTGCAAGTGGCTAGCCAGTTTGTCCAGCACCATTTGTTCTTGATTATTTCCTGTCTTCTGCTGGCTTTGGGATTAGACTGTTCTTCCTTTTGTAGAGATTTGAGTTGGAGCATAAGCTTATTTGTTAAGGATCTCTCCTAAACACTCAGTGCAATAAATTTTCCCGTTAAGAATGCTTTCATCCTGTACCAGAGGTTTCAATATGTTGTGTCTTCATTCTCATTCACTGCTAAGAATTCCTTAATTACTATTCTCATGTCTTCTTGAGTCCATTCTTATCTAAGAGGGTGTTATTCAATCTCCACATATATATTTGTTTTGTGCCACAGTTTTTGCTATTAATTATTAGGGTCATGGCATCATGGTCTTGATAGGATATATGGAATAATATCTACCTTCTTTATATTTGCTAAGATTTCTTCTGTGAACTAGAATATGATCTATTTTGGAGAAGGATCCACATGCTGGTGAAAAGAAGGTATACTCTGCCAATTTGGGGTGGAATATTCTGTAGATATCTGTTAAGTCTGATTTATGGTGTTGTTTAGACTAGAAATCTCTTTATTGTTTCTTTGCTTTGATGATCTGTCTATTGGTGATAGAGGAGTATTAAAGTCTCCCAGTAGTATTGTATTGAATTCCACAAGTGGTTTCATATTTTGGAGTAATTTTTCCATGTAGTTGGGGGCATCGGTGTTTGGAGAGTATATATTTATCATGGTTATATCTTCCTGTTGTATTATTCCCTTTACTAGGATGTAGTGGCCTTCATTATTTCTTGATTAATTTATGTTTGATATCCACTTTGTCAGATATAAGATTTGCAACTCTAGCTTACTTTCTACTCTAGCTTGCTTTCTTGGGCCATATGCCTGGTAGATTTTTTTCCAACCTTTCACCCTTAATGTGTTGGGGTCATTGGCTATAAAGCGGATTTCCTGTAAGCAGCATGTTATTGGGTTTTATTTTTTGATCCAATCTTCTAGTCTATGTCTTTTGATTAGTGCATTGAGACCATTCACATTCAGTGTTAAAATAGTGGTTGTGGTTCATATTCATTGTGTTTTATTAGTAAATTCTGTGCTGTCTTAGTTGTCTGTTGATAACCTTTATTGAATTTCCTCTCTTTGTGGGTTTTGAGGAATGTTAGCTTGTTCTTCTCTCTGGAGTTTATCTTTGGGGATTTCTTGTAATGCTGTCTTTCTGTTCATGAATGCTGCAAGTTTCTTCTTATGGTGAAAAGTTCTTATTTCCCCCTCAAATTTTAAGCTGAGTTTTGCTGGGTATAGTATTATTGGCTGCATGTTGTGTTCATTCAGATGATGAAAGCTCTCCTTCCATGATCTTCTTGCTTCCAGAGTCTGAACTGAAAAGTCAGTTGCGATTCTCATTGCTTAGCGTCTGAATGTGATTTGGTGTTTCTCCCTTGCCACTTTCATTATTCTTTCCTTGATTTCCCTGTTGTACATTTTGAATATGATGTGTCTTGGTGAGCTTCTCATTTGATTAGGTCTAGTGGGTATCCTATAAGCTTCCTGGATAAGCATATCTAACTCTTTTTTTATATGGGAAAATTTTTCTTTAGCAATTTCCCTGAGAATACCTCTTGTCCCATTTGTTTTTGTTTCACTTTATTCCTGTATCCCAAATAATCTTAGATTATTTCTTCTCATTTCTTCCCAGACATTTCAAAAATTCTGTTCATTTTCTGTGGGGTTTTTTTCCTTTTTTGTCATAGGTGCACTCTAGCTTGCTCAGCCTGTCCTCATTGTCAGAAGTTCTTTTTATCAGGACTGAGGACCAAACTTGGGGCCTTGCACATGCTAGGCAAGTGCTCTGCCACTGAGCTAAATCTCCAACCCCAGAAGTTCTTTATTCAAGAGGTGAGGTCCCATTTTCTATAGAAGTTAGTCTATTATCATGGAGGCATGGTTCCTCTCATGTCATTGAGTGCAGATTTTAGCTCTGTTACTTTCTTTTCAAGTATATCTATTTCTTTGCTAATAGAGTTTTTTATCTCTTGAGTCTTCTCACTTAGTCCCTTCTTTAAATCTCGTTTTAGTTCATTGTTCCTTTTGGTAATCAGATCATTGATGCTATTTTCAAGGTTTTCATATTGGTCCCTATCTGTGGCATCCTTATTAGGGGAGTTTTGGATTTGAGGTGAACCTCTCCTTGTTTGATTCTTTATTTTTGAAGAGCTTCTTCTGGATCTCTGAATTGAGATTTCCTGAGGGGAAGGTAGGCAGTTCTCCAGGTGGTTTTTACTTGCAAGTCAAAGGGTCAGTTCAGCCACCACCTCTCTGATGATCACCTTCTTCCAGATGCTATTTTTGACTAGGTCCTAGTATTGCTCTACCTTTTGGTTCCAGGCTCAAGCTTGCAAATGAAAACCTACCAGATGGCAGGGTGTCATTTAGATGGTGCTGTTCCAGGCAGGGAACCACCGTGGTTGGTCCTGAGCAGGGGTTGCTCCAAACAGGGGTCTTACCAGTTGTGTCTTTAGCACCTTCCAGTGGGACTCAAATGGGCCCTTACAGCTACACAGAGCATCAGCTAGGAGGGACTGCTCCAGCCGGAAAACCTCCCCTGGTTGGTCCTGGGCACAGACAGGGGTCCTACCTGTCATATACTGAGTGCCTTTCAGTGGGACTCAAATAGGCCAACCAGAATGTGGGGTGTCAGGTAGGCTGGGCTGCTCCAGGTGGGGAACCTCCCCAGGTCAGTCCCGAGCAGAGCTGCTCTGGACAGAGGTCCTACTGGTTGTGTCCTGAGCACCTTCCAGTCCCTCATACACTTTATTGTGAACTCTCATATGAATTCCTGGGCAGCAAGCACTAATGGAGGCCCATTGCCTTAATAACCAAATTCAAAAATACACTAGATACCCTTCAAAATGCATTCTTACAGGTTGTGAGACTTTTGAGGGTTGTTATCTCTACAGACAACTTCATGAAATATGATTTTTTACCACCAGCCAATGAGAAGGGCTTATTATTTGTTGAATATGGAACTTAGATTCTCCTTTGTGTTCAGTAATCATCTTTGGGGTATTTTTACTCTGTCACCCACTTATATAGTGTTCAGAATCATATTAGTCACCTGGAAGTGGCAACAGGTGAGAAGAACAGGGAGTGGGTGGCTCTGGGGAGGAGGAAGCCCATGTTTTCCAACTAGAAACTATAAATAGATAATCAGAGCCAAGACACCAGGATTCCATCATTGAAAGAAGGTCATGAGATGAAGCTAAGAATTTCAGGAAGAGAAAAAGGTACTAAACAAATGGGTATATTTTAGTCTGGTGGCAGCTCAAACAGTGAAAGAAGCACATTTTTGGAAGAGATCAGTTTTGTTTTGTTATAAAAGGGATATTTTTTATTTATTTATTTATTTGTTTTTTAAAAGATAGATTGACCCAAACTACAGATTAATACTATCACTCTAGAAAGCAATATGGAAATTCCTCTAAAAACTAGGAATGGAGCCACCATATGACTCAGTTTCCCATTCCTCAGTATTTACCCAAAAAAACTAAAAGCAGCATGCTATAGTGATATAGCCACTTCAATGTTTACAGCAGTGCAACTTATGATAGCTAAAATATGGAACAAGCCCAGGTACCTTTCAATAGATGAATGCACTAAGTAAATGTGATTTATATACACAATGGAGTTTTACTTAGCCATAAAGAAGAATGAAATTATGATATTTCCAAGTAAATGGAAGGAACTGAAGAACATTGTGCTAAGTGAAACAAGCTGGACTCAGAAAAATCATGGGACAAATGTTCTCTCTGATATGCATAAGCTAAAGCAAGGTAAGGGGGAATATAAGAGAATATAAAGACAGAGAGACGATCATATCAGCAGAGTAGGAGGAGATTGAGAGGGAAGGAGAAGGAATGGAAAAGGGGAGCAAACTTATGCGGTGTGCGTGTATAAATACATCACTGCGAATTCTATATTTATGTATATCTATAAAGCACCAGTTAAAAATATATAAATGAGTGGAAGGTAGAGTAAAGTAGAAGAAGGGGAATAGAGGGCAATGGGGACTGAAATGGAGTAAATTGTATGTATGATTATGTCAAAATGAACCCAAGTATTCTGCACAGCTATAATGCACCAATAAAAGAAAAAAAAAGATAGATTGGCCAAGTTGTGGTTTAGTGATTACAATTATAAAAGATGAAATATCTCAATTTCGCATCTAGAAGCATAAACATCTCTTAGACTTTCAGCTTTATAAATGATTAAGTCTGATCTCTAACCTGTTTAGTTCTTTTCATAGAATTATATTACTGGAACCAAAGACCATTATTATTATTTCACTTGTGAATAATCTTCTGTGAGCTGCAGCATGAGTTTTCCTAGACGCCATACTGTTTGGGTTCTAAAGATGGGCTGAGGAGAGAAGTGAGGAACAGACTTACAGGGAAGGAGTCAAAATGGGATATGCTGGACCAGGCCATACTAGACTGGCCAGTGTCAGGAAAGTGTTACATAAAATCACCAATATGGGGAAGAAGAATGAAAGCAAGAGCCTGGGAGAAAACTAAGGGAAACCAAATATACGAAACTGAAGGGGAGAGGTACAGCTAGGATAAAGCTGAAATTAGTGTCGTGGTACAAAACTGGAGAAGGAAAACAATAATATTGGCAGTAATAATAACAATTATATATTATTTTGTTCTGATATACTTAATATACATCCCACATGTCATCTTATTTAACCTCTTAATTGTGAGTCAGGCATAGTCATCCCCATATTACAAAGGAAGTCCTTTATATTTACATTATTAGCTCGCTCTCTCTTCACTTCTTCACAGCAGTTATTTCAGAGTCTCCACTTTCCCCAAACTTCCAACCTTGATGTCCCCACTCAGTTTCAACAGATGATCTCACCTTCTACTCCAAAAGGAAAATAGCTAAGACATGAGAACTCCCTGAAATGGCCTGCTACCAAACATAGAAATTTAGCTGTATCCACAGCCATCCTCTTGGTTTACCTTCAGTTATAGTGCAAGAGCTGCACACCATAATGTCTAAAAATTAGTCTACCTTTCTGCTTTCTCTGGATCCTTTAGGTACCCTTTTCTATAGTCCATTTAAAATTAGCAGGAAAACTAAATAAACTTTCCTTGGAACTACCTATGCTTCATTCCAGTTATTCTCCTTTCTCTCCTTTCAAAGCTAACTTTCTTGGAAGAGCCATCTATATTTATACTCTCCACATCTTCACTTTTATTTCACTCATCAACCTACCAAAATATGACTTTTCTGCTTTGGCCCACTGACACTCTTTGCTCCAGTAGATCTGGTATTAAATTGAATAGACCAGTTTGGGTTCCTAATGTATGTAAAATTTTAATGACACTACTTTCTAAGATAATCATTTCCCTAGACTCTGGGACATCACACTGTCCTGGTATATCTGTCTTTGATGCTTTTAATTTGTCTCATAAATTCTTTCTCTTCCATGCCCTTGAAGTTTGATGTTCCTTTTGGTTCTGTCATTGAGCCTGTTCCCTCTCTCTACACCCCTCTGCTATCTCAACTATTCAGGTAACATCAAGGTTCACCTCTAAGCTGACTTCAAATTAGTAACACTGTACTAAATCTCCCTCTTGATCTTCAAATCTCTCATCTCCTATGTTTATTCCCAGTTTTGACCCTACTATCTTGCACTGTAGCCAAAATGATCATCTTAAAAAGCAAAGCTTACTTTATTGCCAACTCCCAAATCTTTCAATTATTTTCCACTGTTCTTAGGATAGATCCAAACTTTCTGACATATCTTAGAAATCTTTCATAGTAATGTCCCCATAGAACTTTCCAGCCTTATGTGTTTCCCACAATCTCCTCTTTTGTGCAATACAGTAGGTTATTTATATCTGTGCCTCCAGGGGAAAAAAAAGTTCTTGAGTGTATTAATTAACATTGTGTAAGGACTAAACATTGCCAAAAAAGAAAGTGTCTCACTGTAATGTTTATGTTTTAAAGTTTTAGAAAAAACTAGGAATTTAATTTTTATGACCTGAGGGAAATTTATTGAAGCACCTGATCAACACTGAACATATGGGTTGAGTGATTTATGATATTAATTGTCTATTTATGGTCAACTCTCTTTCTTCAAGTCGAGGTCTTACCATGAGAAAATGTTGGGACATAAATTCCAATCCCTTGGAAGAACGTCTCAGAAGGACTTGTATACTGAGGTCAGGGACAAGAAACAACCTGTAGCCCATGTTTCTTTTTAGAGAAAAGCAGTGATATTATTAGACTACATAGTAATAAAAACGAGAAGACCATGTAATTTTCTTGTTAGCTCAACTGAACCTGAACTTGCTGGACAACAACTTTACAGACATCTAACTGTCTAAAAAAAACTGTTCTTTCAAGGAGTGTCAAGTTGCCTCCAGTGGGCTCAGTTGGATCTTGTGATTGACTGAAACTATGCTGAGAATCCGGACCAGACAATGAAGCATGGAGCACTCAGTATTAATAGAAACCCTTGCACTCTGGATATACCTTGGGCTACAACTCTAAAGAGATCCAGGCTGGGAGTACATACACTGAGAACTGAGCTGAGATCACCCTGACAAGTAGTAATCAGGTTTCATTATTAGCTCCTCTTTTCTCTTGGGGAAATAAAATGTCAATCTATATTGTTTATAAGCATCTGGTGATAAGGGTGGAGATTCTAGGTGTTTTATTACCCTCCTTTTTTTCACCCTCCTGGTGAAAGAAAAGAACATGAACCTGGTGGAATTACAAGTTGAGTGGAAGTTCACAATAATGAACAGCTCATAATAACTCAACCCTCAGGATATTAGAATATTGTTTGGCAGAGTAAGCATTGAAAGGAAAAGGCTGCACTGAAAACATGGCTTACTTCTGATTTATACAGCAACATCATTATATTTTGAACACATCAGGTGAAATAAGGATACATACTAGCCGTAATGCAATTGATGATGGAAATAACATCTTTTGCCCAAGGTGAAGAGGAGAAATACTCTCAACAGCTTAAGTAAGCAACTGCATTACTTCTACCCCCCATAGGCAAAGTTGTATTGTATGAAAGGCAGAAACTACAAAGCATTATAGCAATAATAAAAAGAAAATAATTATGACCTCTACCACTACCACCACCACAATACTAGTACTCATGTTTAAACCAACAAGTAATCACTGAATTCTACATGAGATTACTGTACAAGAATGCACTGGGTAGAGAAACATGGTCACCAGCCCAGTGTAAATGCAACTATTTAGACGCATATGAACAAGTACAGTATTTGACACCAAAATTGTACACTCATGCATGGAAAAGGAAAAATAGTTACTGGCTGGGATGATCAGGAGAGGCATCATATATGAAGCAGCAATGGAAAGCAGTGAAGAGCTCTTTTGTGAAAAGATGAGCTAAGGTATGGAGGGCACAAGGAAGGAGAAAGAGGATGGCTGAGGAAGAAAATGGTGATCAGTCCCATGTACTTGCCACACAGGGTCCCTACAGCGGGCTCACATAAGACACGGCCAGGAGAACATGCCAGAAGCTCACAGAGGAATGTGAACGATGGTTAAGGAGGTGCGGCTTTCTTTGCATATAGATGTAGAATCAATGGGAAGTCATCTGCTCTCAAATAGGGAAGACTCAGAGGAACAAAATAGTGGTGCAAGATCAACAGAGGGATAGTGAAGCAGTCACAGGTGCCTTTATTAGAAGGAGGAAGGATCTGTATCCAAAGAAACAAAAAATATTCAGAAGCAAACAGAGAAAAGGTGGCATAGCATAGGATGGATTAGAAAGTGAAGGGGGGAGTGGGGAACAGCAGGGAGAACAGACAGGAAGCAGGACAAAGGATTTAGTTCTTGACCCCGGAATTATTAGGATATATAGACTTTTTAATTGTTTCCGGAATAGTCATGGCAATTTTTCCCCAATCCGTCTATCTATGTTCACTATAACCCAGTGGCACACATATGTATAATGGCATTCTATCTATAATCCCCAGGGGAAAAAACAAGCCTACTGGCCATACTGGGCTTATTAAGTTCAGGCTGAGGTCTTCACATCAGGATCCAGAGTGCTATGATGATTCAGCCTACTAGAGATCATGACTGAAATGATGGAATAGAAACAAACCAGGCTAGAGATTTTAGTAATGAAGATTAGTTTACTCAGGAAAAGAGGGTCTTAGAACTTCCTCAGTCTTTTAAAAATATCTGTCCTTTAGGGAGAAAACTAACAGCAAGAAATAAAAGTGAAGTAAAAGTGCTAGTTTTCAACTTTTTGGCTGGAGGTGTTCTGGAATAATGCTCTGTTTTTCTGCGTTTCATCCCTTGATTGACATGCCATGCAGGCATCCAATTGTTCCTGAACTTTGCTTGTTTGCTTGCACACGTTTTGTTTTTATTTTTCTTTTATTAGTGCACTATACTATAACATAATAATTGGGTTCATTTTGACAAAATTATACATGAATAGAATTTGATTTACTCCATCTTAGTATCTGGTAGTCCCCCATCTTTCTTTCCCTCCTCTTGTCCCCTATTCTCTCTCCTCTACTCTACATATGTTTTACAGCCTGTATTGTGTATGTATGGGGGATAAACACACACACACACACACATACATACATATACATACATATATATATACAGATCAATCACATACAAATAAATAAATATATATAATATATGTAAAGGTGGATTCACTATTATATTTATATATGCACATAGCACAATATTATTAAATTCATTATGCCACAAATGCATTATTTCTCATGAATGCTGCATGTCCAAATTATGTTCATAGGGAAGATCAGGATTGCAACCAATGAACAGCAAAAACTCAGAGAGTGGCTTCTAGAAGGTCTTGCAGCAGTAATTAAATACTCTGGTACAGAAATAACACATGTCATTCAACTCACCACTCACTGCTCAGAGGAACCATAGCCTGATCTCTCCTCAGAGCCCCAGATTATCCCCACCCAACAATCTGAACCCAAGGACAGGCCAGGAAGTGAAGTCTTCAAGACAGTAGCCCAAAAGAACTGGAAGACAGCACTAATGAGGGCCACAATAAATCTTACTTCTGTTTTGAATGTTGTAATTTCTGCTCTGTGATTATTTCCATAATAACCATTAGCACATTTATGCTTGATGCTCTAAAATAATAATTTTCAATCTTGAGAAAATATGAACTCATAATACTACATGGAATCCCAGTTTGAGAAACTAAAAGTTAAATATTTTCATGCTATGGGATTACCTAAAGAAACATTAAGTGCATATATGAGCTCTGAAACTGCCTGGCAGATCTTCTCAAATAAGCTATTTTAATATTTAAATTTTCTTCAACAATATAGAAATACAAAATCTAAACTTGTTGTACAGAATAAAAGACTCCTGAGTATATTCTCAAGAACTCCCATTTGGTTACAGATTCCTGTTTGAGAGACATCTCCCTAGTTCAAGAAAAAAAAAAACAGATAATATTTATTAGGTGCTTGCCATATTCCAGACATGGTTCCTAGTGCTGTGCATGAAATAAGTCTTTGAATTTCCAAGAGAACTATGCTCTGTAGATAATTGTTATTTACATTTTCCTCATGGGAACTGAAGCACAGAGCAGTCAATTCACACAGATAGTAACTGATATGCTGCAAGTTGACCCAGGAAGTCTGGGTTCAGGGTGCTCAGTGTTCTTAACCTTTGTACTATACTGTATCTTTAAGAATTTAAAAAAATAGCCAGAAAAGGTAGCACATACCTATAATCCCAGCAACTCTGGGAGACTGAAACAGGAGAATCTCAAGTTTCAGACCAGCCTCTACAGCTTAGCAAGACCCTAAGCAAATTAGTGAGATCCTGTCTCAAAATAAATGATAAAAAGGAGGGCTGAGGGTGCAGGTCAGTGTAAAAGTGCTCCTGGGTTAAATCCCTATTACCATGAAAAAAAAAATAGTCTCAGAAAATGATTTTTTAATTTTGCAACTGATATGCTTACTAAAATATTCCTACAGAGCAATAAGCCATTCTAAATATATAGGCAGTTTAAAAATTTTCTACATTCATTTACTCAACAGATAATATTTCTTATAATAATTATATTAATAAGGAAGAGAGAATAATATATTGCCCTTAAAACTTGTAATCTACATGGGAAATGAAAGAAGCATACAATTGTCTATGAAACAAGACAGAATGATTATAATGTAATGCAAATGTAGATTATTTACTTATTTCTGGTCAATTATGAATATCCCCATTGCCACCCTGAGCACAAGTCTCATGTGAAGAAGTGCTATGCCCATCTTGCCGGGCCTCATTCCTTCCATGTCCATTTGTCTAAGAAATTGGAGGACCTCACAAATATTTGTTGGCACAAATACATTGTTAGAAACTTTACTACTAGTAGATGCCAAGCATAGTACTAGGCACTTTGAGGTTTTTTTCATTTAATTCAAAACAAATTGTACACATACAAAGCTTAGGTTTAAAGTTCAACCAGGTAGAATTGGCAAAACCAGAATTAGATCCCAAGTCTTCATAACTTCACGTTCTGTACCTCCTCTGACTTGAAAACACTCCCTCTTCCCGTGGGCCAGAGGAATACACACAGTTCAACAGGACATTGTTGTCTTTCAAGCTCATGCATGAGGATGAACAAATCACACATAAAAAGAAACATTTCCGATGACTCTCACCATTTTTGTCTAAAGCAAGGACCAGAGGATGTGTTGCAAAGCCAGATGACTAGATATTTATCAGTCAGAAATGTCTCAAAAAATACAGCTTGATTAGTGAATTGCAGTATGTTCAGTAATTAATTAAGAGTTTGATTTGTAAAAACAAAGCGTGATGGCTCCTACACACACCATGTGTCCCCTGAGCAAATGAAGATGGAGCTTAATGCTGCGGCTCCCAGTTCAGCTAAGCAGTCACAGATGTGACTCCAATTAGATGGATGAACTCTGAATAACAATAACACTATCCAAATTAGCAAATAGTATCTATGATTTCTCCCAGAAAAGCCAGAGACTCAGTCTAGGTCCCGGTTTGTGAATTTTATATTCTGCTAAAATTGATCTTGGGATGAGATTGGGCCAGTGCCACACAGCATGAGAACTCTTACAGAAACAAGGAAAGCGTTCTGGTTGTTTAACAGAACAACACTTAGAGCTCTAAAGGCTAGTCCACCATCGTGTGGGGAAAACTGCCCACTCCCATTCCAGGGAAGCTTGTGTGGGTGTACGTGCATGTAAGCATGGAACTGAAGTTCAAAGGCAAACAAGCTCGGTGCTGGAAAAGAGGGAGATTAAACTCTCTGTCGAAAGAATTTGTTTTAAGCTTTATTAAAAGTCTATGTTAGGGGCTGGAGCAGTGGCTCAGTGGTTACAGCACTTGCCTGGCATGGGTGAGTACACGGGTTCAAACCCCAGCACCCACTTACACAACGAAAGCCATGTGAAAAACTCAATAAAAACAAAAAGTCTATGTGACTTTTGAAAGTAAATAACTATTTAATTTTAACAAAAAATAGAAATTTATCTTTTTAAAACAATTATCAGAGGAAAGATTAAAAAATAAAGTCAAACAGGTCTTAATGAAAAATTGAAGATTATGTCTTATAAACCAAAGATGAATTGTCCTTAAGGGAATCTATGCAATAAATAAAACTAGAATTATAATGTATTTAGGGGGGGGACAAGACATACTTTCTTACCAAAGCATGTACAGTATGCATTTTAGATGCTTAGCAAACATATACCTACATAGATTATCACTTCTTTGACACTGTAAATTCAGTTCACTCATATCACTTTTCCGTTGTGAGATGAAATGTACTAATGTGGCAGATTCTCCCCTGTCTGCCCCTGTCATCCTTCCTGGCTATGTTTGCAGCCATTTATCTTCAATCCATGGAAGACTAATGGTGCTTATTCTGGTTTGCTTCGGCATCCTGCCTTTTTAATACTAAAATGGCATGGCTGTGCTATCCCTGCACAAGGAATCATGAGGACTGTCTCCATTTCTTTAGTATTGTGTTCTTATCAGTCATGTGGTTTCAGCTGACTTCTTAGAAATGTACTAAAGAGGAGAAAAGGCTCTATGCCACATCACCTGCGCCTCCTGTTACCTGTTACTCAGTTACACCTCAGTAATGCTTTGCCAATTTTTCTGTCTTGGACATGCTCCTACTCTTCACCCTCCACTCCTCCCAGTCCTATCTCAACAACTCTTTTTTTTTCTTAATTTTTTAATTGTTGCATTATAGTTGTACATAATGATGCAATTTGTTGTCACATATTCATAGATAACACACAATAGAGCAATACAATTTGGTCAATAGCCAGCCCCCACACCTGTCCCCCTACATCCTTCCTCCCATCCCCTGATCCCTTGCCTCTTTTCTGGGTCCTATATTTTCCCTAAAATATCCAAGTACGGTGACATAATTCTTATACCTATGAAGAACATTTTAATGTGCATGACTATAGTATATACAGTGACATACTTATAAATGTTTGGAGTGTACCTTGCTTTAACTCAGTTCCAACATTTCTCCTCCCTTCTCCTCCCTTCCTATCACCTTGTTATTTTTTAGATATAATTGACAATAGGATTAAATATTTATATTTTTGTAAAGGCATGCAGTATAGCTTGTTCAAACATCTCATGCAATATCTTGCAACTGTAGCTCATAAATATTGACATATTGCATTTTTCTTTCAATTCAATTTTCACTATTTTTTCTTTTCTTTTTTTAAAATTTTTATTAAGGAGTTGAAT
Organism: Aplodontia rufa; assembly: GCA_004027875.1. Taxonomy (NCBI): domain Eukaryota; kingdom Metazoa; phylum Chordata; class Mammalia; order Rodentia; family Aplodontiidae; genus Aplodontia; species Aplodontia rufa. The sequence continues at coordinate 13,298 of PVKS010008049.1, forward strand.
TGTCAACAACTCTTAACATTCCTGCTTCTGCAATTGCAGATTCTCCCCTGTCTGCCCCTGTCATCCTTCCTGGCTATGTTTGCAGCCATTTATCTTCAATCCATGGAAGACTAATGGTGCTTATTCTGGTTTGCTTTGGCATCCTGCCTTTTTAATACTAAAATGGCATGGCTGTGCTATCCCTGCACAAGGAATCATGAGGACTGTCTCCATTTCTTTAGTATTGTGTTCTTATCAGTCATGTGGTTTCAGCTGACTTCTTAGAAATATATTTCATCTACATTTTTATAGAACCATGAACTCAAAAAATTTCCAAGTAATATTTTTGCTCAACTGTGCCTTTGAAATTTTCAGCTGTATGAAACACTTTTGGAAACTAAAGACAAAAATCCATACATTCCATTCTCTGAAGTTAAAAAAAAATAAATCCACAATCCCAGTTGTAGAATAAATGCTTATGCTAGTGCTTTCCTTAATTTTTGGCTTAGGGAAAAATACACTTCTCATGACAGCATTGTCATTTCATAGTCCTCAGCTTTCTAAGTCACATTGGCCTGAGCCTACGATACCCAAGTTTAAGTTCCTAACACATAATCAGACTGATCATCTGGAAATACTCTCAACAAATTTCTACACCAAGTTACCTGGAGAAAGCAGCTTTGCTTTGCTTTATAACAAAGATCTCAGTATTAACGGATGCTTTGCTGTCTTGATCTTTCACCTATGTTGGGAGCTGACAGTCTCAGTAATCTTCCAAACATCTTTCTTGGGTTGATTTTTAATTGACAGGCCTTGATAAGATTGTGCATTTTCTCAGTTATAACTTGTTTTTAATGATGAAGATGAGCTGATAGCACTTACATTTCTCTGGCCTCCATTAGTCCAGAGAAATTAATAGAGCATCTTATCCTTCAGTCCTTAGTAATTTAAAAATTAGTTTCCCTATTTTCCTGCCCCAGATGAATTCTGCATTGTTTTAATGAATTCATTCACAGTGTGAGGGCACACAGCATTGAAGACCTCAAGCAGTTTCACATTACAGACACTGACATAGCTTGCTAGAAATCTTCAAAGGCTTTTTACTTTATTGCTCCATCATTTTTTGAGAAAATCATTTTTAGTCTGTTACACTAACCCCCCTTCTTTTTTAAACAACCAAAAAGAAAAGAAAAAGAAGAAGAAGAATTAAGGGAATTAAGGACAAAGGAAATTATATGAGCTATATCTGTTGTTTAGAAAGATTAAATAATGTGTAACTGATACAGATTGCTGAAAAGACAGATTTGCCTCATTTGTAAAATGATGAATTAGAAAAATGAGGCAACTGAATTATGGATTTTAAAATTTTTTTAGCAGTAGATACCTATTTTAAAAATAAAATCTCATACAGAAGCCCAGTAAACAAATGAGAGACCACTATAGTTGAAATTTTACTCATCCGTCTACTTTTTGGCAGGTCTGGGGCACTCAGATCTCTCAGGTTAGATGCTGGACTTGAGGACCTCAAGCACACATTTCCAACTTAAACACTCTCAGATATTATTCAATCCAATTCAACAAAAAAATGTGATCGAGTGACTCTAACACAACTGGAGATAAAAAGATAAGTGGAATTTAGTTCCTGCCTCGCGGAGCTCACATGATTCTGTGTTTTGAATATAGTAGTCCATTGTACGCCCACTTCACTTGCTTGTTAAACCCCCAAATAACCCACCAGTCTCTCTCCCAGAGAATAACATGAACTTCAGTGCCTGGTTACTACTTGATAAATCCGTACTGAACAAATGTATTGAGTGGATGAAAGCATTTGAGTTAAATTAATGAGTGATTAAGGAAAATAATGGATAATATACCTAGTGAATGAAAATACAGTCCTAGGGAAATATTACATTCAATACAATAACAAAATAAATATCATCCGTATGAACCATTAAATCAAGTTTTTATATGGTAAAAAAAATAATGAATGCCCTTCCTTGTCAGTTCCCTTATAACAAGCAGTGATCATATACTTCAAAGGAAATTCTATCTTTTACTTAACTATGGAATAGTACTCCAAGAGAGGAAATACCTGATTCCAACTGATGATTAGCATATGGTTTGAAAAATAAGGAAAAGGACTCTTAATGATTCTTAAATGTTAACTGTTTTTAATATCTTACTTGAGTCTTTTAAGGCCTCTCAACGTCAACTAGTATCCTGTAACAAGAAATTCTCTAATATTGACAAAGCAAATAAGCAAATGTCCCGCATATTTTAAGTCGATAGGGAAAGTATTTCTTCATTCTTTCCTTCCCATAAAAAAGCATTTGCACTGCTCTCTTTCTATTGCAATAGTCTCACATGGCAATCTGCGTCAGCACCTGTGCTTTGCACTGTGGACCAAGGACCAGCCTGGGGATCAGGGTCACGGGATGGCACATCAGAAAGCATGAAAGAGGGGTTGGGGATTTAGCTCAGTGGCAGAGTGCTTGCCTAGCATGCCCAAGGCCCTGAGTTCGGTCCTCGGCCCTGAAAAAAAAAAAAGAAGAAGAAGAAGAAGAAGAAGAAAAGAAAGCATGAAAGAACACTGAATAGTATGTTGGTGAAATTTAAAAAAAAAAAACATTGCTTTACATTCAGCAATTGATGCTATAAACAGTATCTGTATATTCTTTTGCCAAATACTCAGATCCTGTTTTTGTTCTTTTATTCTAAAAGGCCCATTTTTAATGCAATTTTTCCATTTGGTTTACTCACTTTAGAAAGTGAGAATACAAATGAATTAAATGAAACGATATAGAAACTTGTATTTAGGGCAATAAAAAATTCTGTCAACACTTTTTAAATACAACTGAATAACCTTTGGGTATATAATATTTACATATTACAAAGAGCATTACAAATTGACCACATTAGAGAATACATCTTTATTGCAGCTCTACTCAATAAACTGGGGGGGGGGGAGGGAAACCCAAATATTAGTCATATTCATATAGAATGAGATTTAGAAACGATTCAAAGGTTAGCATTTTAAAGCAAAAAGAAAGCAGTTCATAAGAATGCTGCCCATTCACTTGGTGGAATAAAGTCAAGTCCTCTTAAGCAATCTTCACAAAAAAAGTCTCATTGCTCCAGGAGGATAGTTCCACAAAGCCATTTTGATGTAAAACAGGAAACTTCACATAGTCTGTTTTTCAAAATCTCCAAATACCATTTACAGGAGACACTAATGTTCTTGTGCATTCTTTTTTAAAACTTATTTTTTCTTATTTTTTTATTGGTGCATTACAGTTGTACATAATGATAGGATTTGTTGTCACATGTTCATAGATGCACACAATACAACAATACAATTTGGTCAATATCCCTTGCCTCTATTTCTTGGTCACATATTTTTCCTAAAATACCGAGTACAGTAACATAATTCTTATACCTATGAAGAACCTTTTTATATATATGACTATTAATTTATTTTTCTATTAAGGAATTGAGTTTTGCACAATCATTAATGCATATAAAGCCACAATATGATATGCATTTGATCCTAATCCAGAGTCACTCCTCCATTGCCCACACCCAAATCTCTTGATTTTTCTTTATTTCCCACCTAAAACAGTTATAAATATATATGTTTGTGTGTATCTATATACACACATTGTATTGTGAGTTTTCCTGAATTAAATGATTGCATAAATATTATTTGGCATGGGGAGGTAAAGTTTGTGTTACATTGTTGATCGTCTCCCAAGAGCTCTCCCTATCTTCCCACCCTTCCCTCACTCTTTCCTCCCTCCTCCCTTCCCCCACCTCCTCTACATATCTATGATTCTCCTAAATTAAGTGTTGCTAAGACTTTAGTGGATCTACTACTCAAGCTCGACTACATTTCACCCAAGTCTCCCCTCCACAAATGATGGAAAACATTTGACCCTAGAGTCTCTGGGTTTTGCTAACTTTGCTCAGCGTGATTTCTTCCATTGCCATTCATTTATCGTCAAAGGCTACAATGTAGTTGCTTCTAATAGCTGAGTAGAACTCCACTGCATATATGTACCAGCACTTTTGCATTCATTCATCCAGTGATGGGTATCTGGGTTGATTCCATAATTTAGCTAATATAAATCAAGCTGCTATGAACATTGATTTTGCTGTGTTGCTGTAATGTGCTGATTCTAACTCCTCTGGGAAAATACCCAGAAGAGGGATAGCTGGGTCATATGGGGGATCCAAACCTAATTTTTTGAGGAGTCTGCACACTGCTTTCCAGAGCAGCTGGACCAGTCTGCAATTCCACCAACTGTGCTAGTGTTCCTATCTTCCCACAATCCCTCCTCCAGCATTTGTTATTGTTTGTATTCTTCATCTTTGCCAGTCTGATTGGAATGAGGTGAAATCTTAAAGTAGTTTTGATTTGCATTTCTCTGACTGCCAGTGATTTAGAACACTTTCTCATGTATTCATTGGTTTGCTTAATGTACTCTATTGAGAAATTTCTGTTTAGCTCTCTGGCCCATTTATTGATTGGATTGTTTGTGTTTTTGTTATTGAGTTTTTGAGTTCTTTGTAAATTTTGGATGTTAGTCTCCTGTCAGAGGGATCACAGGCCATGAGTCTCTACCATTCTGTAGGTTGTTTCTTAACCATTTTGACTAATTCCACAGCTGAGCAAAAGCTTTTTAATTTAATGATATCCCACTCATTAATTCTTGACTTTAATTTTTTCATTTTGGGAGTCTTGTTGAGGGAGTCATTGCCAACTCCCATATGCTGGAGTTTTGGTCTGAATTTTTCCTCTAGCAGTTGTACGGTAGCTTATTTAACTCCTAATTCCTTCATCCATTTAGATTTGACTTTTGTGCAAAGTGAGAGATAAGGATCTAATTTCAATTTTCTGCAAGTGGCTATTCAGTTTGTCCAGCACCTTTTGTTGAATAGGCTATCTTCCTCCATGTTATATTTTGACCTCCTTTGTCAAAGATCAGATGTTTAAAGATTTGTGGGTTTGTCTTAGAGTTTTCTATTCTATTTCATTGGTCTTCATTTCTATCTTAATATCAGTACCATACTGTTTTTAATACTACAGTTCTATAGGATAATTTTTGTCTTTCTTGCTTAGCAATGTTTTGGCTATTCTGGGTCTTTTGTTTTTCCAAATGAATTTGAGCATTTCTTTTTCTGTATCTGTAAAGAATGACATTGGAATCTTGATGGGGGGTTTCATTGAATCTGTATAGTGCTTTTAGCAGAATAGCTATTTTAATTATATTAGTTCTGCCTAACCAAGAGCAGGGAACATATTTCCATCTTCTCAGGTCTTCTTCAATTTCTGCTTTCAGTGTTCTATAATTTTCACTGTAGAAGTCTTTTACTTCTCTTGTTAGATTAATTCCCAAGTAATTTATTCGTTTAGAGGATATTGTGAATGAGACTGATTTCCTGACTTCTTCAGCAGAATTACTGTTGGAGTATAGGAAAGCTATTGATTTATGGGTGTTGATCTTGTAGCCTGCTACTTTGCCAATTCTGTTTATTATCTCTAGCAGTTTTCTGATGGAAGTTTTGGATCTTCCAGATATAGGCTCATGTCATCAGGAAAAGGCACAGTTTTTTTTTTTCTCCCCTCCAAATCTTAACCTTTGATTTCTTTCTCCTGCCTGATTGCTCCAGCCAGGTCTTGAGGACTATATTGAATAAAAGTGGTGAAAGTGGGCAGCCTTGTCTTGTTCCCAATTTCTGTGGAAATGCTTTCAACATTTCTCCATTTAGTATCATACTAGCTGAGGGTTTGGCATATATGGCCTTTACAAAGTTAAGATTAGTTCCTTTGATCCCTATTTTCTCTAGAGTTTTGAGCATAAATAGGTGCTGGATTTTATTGAAGGCCTTTTATGTGTCTATTGAGTTGATCGTATAGTTTTTGTCCTTAATTTTATTTAAGCAATGAATCACATTTATTAATTTGCCTATGTTGAACCATCCTTCCATATCTGGAATGAAGCCCACTTGATCATGATGAATTAACTTGCTGTGTTTTTGAATGAAGTTTGTGAAAACTTTATTAAAGATTTTTATGTAGATATTCATCAGGGATATCAGTCTGTAGTTTTCTTTGTTTATATGTCTTTGTTGGGTTTTGGTATCAGAGTTATGGTTGCTTCATAAAAAGTGTTTGGGAGACTTCCCTCTTTTTCAATTTCTTGGAATAGCTTAATAAGGAGAGGTGTTAGTTCTACTTCAAAGGTGTGGTAAAATTCTGCAGAGAATTCATCAGGTCCTGGGCTTACTACCTTGGAAGTCTTTTAATTTCTGTATGAATTTTGGTACCTGTTATTGGGCTGTTTAGGATTTCAATTTCATCCTGTGTCAATTTGGGGATGTTGTATGTGTCTAAACATTTGTCCATGTCTTCCAAATTATCTTATTTAGAGGAGTATAGTTTTTCAAAATATGTTCTGATGATCTGTTTGATTTCAATGAGGTCAGAAGTGATCTCCCCCCTTTTCATTGGTGAGATTGTTGATTTGCTTTGATTCTCTCCTTCTTTTAGTTAGATTAGCTACAGGTTTGTGAATTTTATTTACTTTTTTTAAGAACCAGACCTTTGTTTCATTGATTATTGTTTTTTTCCTCAATTTCGTTGATATCAGTTCTGATCTTGATTATTTCCTGTCTTCTGCTGGCTTTAGGATTAGATTGTTCTTCCTTTTTTGTAGAGATTTGAGTTGGAGCATAAACTTATTTGGGTTCTCTCCTGATTTTTTTAAGAGAGAAGAACAGTGAGACAGAGAGAGAGAGAGAGAGAATCAATTTTAATTTTTAGTTTTCCACATGGCTTTCATTGCTCTGACACTTAGTTGTGTACATGGGTGCTGAGGTTTGAACCTGTGTACTTGCACATGCTAAGCAAGCGCCATAACCGCTGAGTCCCCACTCCAGCCCTCTCCTGATTTTTAATGTAGTCACTCAGTGCAATAAATTTTCCCCTTAAGAATGCTTTCATGCTGTCCCAGAGGTTTTGATATGTTGTGTCTTCATTCTCATTCTCTTCCAAGAATTCCTTAATTTCTGTTCTCATGTATTCTTGGATCCATTCTTTATTTAATAGGGTGTTATTCAATATCCTGTTACATGTGTGTTTCTACTATGGATTTTGCTGTTAATTACTAGGGTCATGACATCATGATCTGATAGGATATATGGAATAATATCTAGTTTTTATATTTGCTGAGATTTCCTTTGTGAACTAGAATATGATCTATTTTGGAGAAGGAGCCATGTGCTGTTGGAAAGAAGGTATACTCTGCCTATTTGGGGGGGAATATTCTGGAGATGCCTGTTAAGTCTGTTTGATTTATGGTGTTGGTTAGACTGGAGATCTCTTTATTGTATTTTGTTTGATGATCTGTCTATTGGTGATAGAGGAGTATTAAAGTCTCCCAGTACTATTGTGTTGAGGTCCACAAATGGTTTTATGTCTTGGAGTAATTTTTCCATATAGATGGGGCCATTGGTGTTCAGAGAGTATATATTTACTATGGTCATGTCTTCTTCTTGTATTGTTCCTTTTAGAATGTAGTGGCTTTCTTTATCTCTTCTGATTAATTTGTGTCTGATACCCACTTTGTCAGATACAAGGATTGCAACTCCAGCTTGCTTTCTTGGGCCATATGCCTGGTAGATTTTTTCCCTACCTTTCACCCTTAATCTGTGGGTGTCATTGGCTGTAAGGTGGGTTTCCTGTAAGCAGAATATTGTTGGGTTTTGTTTTTTGATCCAATCTTCTAGTCTGTGTCTTTTGATTAGTGCATTGAGACCATTCACATTCAGTGTTAGAATTGTTATGCAGTTGAGGTTCATAAACACTGTATTTTATTAGTAAACTCTGTGCTGTCTTGGTTGTCTATTGACAGTATGTTCCTTCATTGAATATCCTCTGTTTGTGGGTTTTGAGGAATGCTTGATTGTTTTTCTATCTGGAGTTTATTTTTAAGGATTCTTTGTAATGCTAGTTTTTTGTGCTTTTTTTGTGCTGCAAGTTTGTTCTTATTGTGAAAAGTTCTTATTTCCCCCTCAAATTTGAAGCTGAATTTTGCTGGGTATAGTACTCTTGACTGCATGTTGTGTTCATTCAGATGTTGAAAAATCTACTTCCATGATCTCACTTCCAGAGTCTTAGCTGAAAAATCAGATACGATTCTTATTGGTTTGCCTCTGAATGTGATTTGGTGTTTCTCCCTTGCCACTTTCAATATTCTTTTCCTTCATTTCTCTTTTGTACATTTTGAATATGATGTTTCTTTGTGAACGTCTCATTTGATTAGGCCTATTGGGGTATCCTATAAGTTTCCTGGATGAGCAGATCTGACTCTATTTTTATATGGGAAAAGTTTTCTTTAACTATTTCATTGAGAATGTTCCTTCTCTGATTCATTTGTGTTTCAATTTCTTCCTGTATCCCAATTACTCTTACATTGTTTCTTCTCATTTCACCATAGACATTTTAAAATTCTGGTCATGTTCTGTGAGTTTTTTTTTTCTTTCCTGTTTTCTGTGTGGTCAAGCTTGCTCAGCATTTCCTAATTGTCAGAAGTTCTTCATTCAAGAGGTGAGGTCCCGTTTTCTATAGAAGTCAGTCTATTTTTATGGAGGCATGGTTCCTCTCATGTCATTGAGTGCAAATTTTAGCTCTGTTACCTCCTTTGCGAGTATATCTATTTCTTTGCTAATAGAGTTTTTCATCTCTTGAGTCTTCTCACTTAGCCCCTTCATTATATCTCATTTTAGCACACTGTTCCTTTTAGTAATCAGATCACTGATGCTATTTTCAAGGTTTTCATATTGGTCCCTATCCGTGGCATCCTTATTAGGGGAGTTTTGGATTTGAGGTGATCCTCTCCTAGTTTGATTCTTCATTTGTGAAGAGCTTCTTCTGGATCTCTGAATTGAGCTTTCCTGAGGGGAAGGTAGGCAGCTCTTAGGTGGTTTTTCCTTGCCAGTCAAAGGGTCAGTTCAGCCACCACCTCTTTGATGATCATCTTCTTCCAGCTGCTGCTTCTGCCTGGGTCCTCATTTTGCTGCACCTTTTGGTTCCAGGCTCAAGGTTACAGATCTGACCCTGGGTTATCCTGGGCATCTGCCAGGCCATAATTGGAAGAGGCCTGGGCTGGGGCTGCTCCAGGCAAGGCTGTTCCTCTGGTCTATCCTGGGCATGTGTTGGGGCCCGGACCAGAAGAGGCCGAGGCCAGTCGTTCATCTAGACAGTGTTTGCACCATAAGGGGATCCTACCTGGGTGTGTCCTGAGTGCCTGCTGGCAGGACCAAAACAAGAAAAAAAACAGAGTGGCACAAGGGGTGGAAGGTAGGTGGGTACTGCTCCAGTTTGGGATCCTTCTCCAGCTGGTCCTAAACAGGGGTTTTTCAGCAGGAGTCCTACCAGTGGAATCCTGAGTGCCTGCCAGCGGGGGACTAAAAGAGGCTCAGACAAATACATGGGGGGTCAGGTAGGCAGGGGCTGCTCCAGTTGGGAATCCTCCTCTGTTGGTCCTGAGTGCCTGCCTATCAGGTCAAAAACGGCCCAGACTTGCAAGTAGGTTGGAATTCTCCTCAGGTTGGTTTGAGCAGCAATTAAACATTCTTAAAGGTGAATTTTGTGATATGTTAATTCTCATTCTCTCTCTCTCGCTCTCTCTCTCTCTCTCTCTCTCTCCAGTTCTGGAGAATCAAACCTAGTGCTTCACTCATGTTACTTCTATCTTCCCAATTTTTTTTATTAAATGGATATAGAGTTACAATTGAGGGGGAAACATTATCAAACATTCAAGAACAAATGTATATATATATTTAGTTAGGGCTCAGAAGTTGTACACAATCGAATTGATCCTAGTGTGGATGTGTGGGTCTCTGACTGATCCAAGGAGAGTGGCCAGCCTGAAACTCGCTGCCTCAGGATCAGTGGAGACCCACTCTGTGTGACTTATGATCTTCAGAAGTCCCAAGAGCTGCTCTGTGGGGTTGACAGAAACCCACGAAAGATGGACCAGATTGTGCCAGTGCTTATGTGGTTCTCAGTTGCAAGCACTAGGGAGCGCCCTCCTGGGGAGGTCAAGGCCTAGGTAGCCTTGGCTATGCCCAGGGCTCAGATGCTACGGGGAAGCCCACGCTGTCCCTATTATTCAAAGCTTCCTGAGGCTGATATCAGACTTTGCCTTGTTGGAGAGTTACAGGTCGCTTTTGCAGAGGCTGAAGCAGACGGTCCCCTTGAGAAGGACGTGCCCTGCTGCAGCATGCTCTGTTCACAGACTCCTCTTATTTGGGTGTGTAGAGGGGCGGGCAGAAGGACACTATTTGAGATTTTCGAGCTGGAGAGGCGAGGCACAGTTCCACACAGCCCCCAGGGCACTTGGCCAGGTGTGGGGAGGGTAACTTCTCTATTTCTGTTCATGGGGACTGAGGCCCCAAGTCGCTGTTAAGCGACCTGCGCCCTCTCACACGCTGGTGCAAGTGATTATGTTAAAGGACTCGAAAATCGGCTCTTGTAAGCCATGAGCACGGGTGGAAAGTGTTGTCCGCTGTGACTGAGTTAAAGATCTTGTGTGGAGTCCTCTCCTCCCCCAGCTCTGCCGGCAGGGACCGGAGGTGGAGAGGGAACTCCCAGCACCACACAGACCCCTTAAATGGCCCAATCTCAGGGCAATAGATTCTGGTTTTCTGACCCTGGTGGCTGAGACCCCAAGACCGTTTTTTTTTTTTTTGCGGAGCAACCCACCCTGCCCTCAGGGAAACCTCACAATGGCGGCCGGCGCTGCCGCTCCCGCTCCCCTGAACAGCTGTAAATTCGCTATGTGAGCGATTAATTCCCAGAGCTTTATTCCAAGTTCAAGTAAATTAAGATTGATCAGTTCAGGGAGTTCAAGGCCGGATTAGGGTAATTGATTAGGAAACTTGCTCTGTTTCCTCCCCTCTGGGAGCGTCCCCCTTCCCCCGGGTGTGAAGTAGGTTGCTCGGGCTCCACAAACTTCCTCCTTTATATTCATTAATGGACCACGCTATTCCTTTGGAGTTAAAAAAAATTAGCGGGTGGTAATGTTCCCCCACACTGGGAGCTTTGTCTTACCGTGGGAATCCGCGTGCTCTCCCACAGCGTGAGGTGATTCTCAGGAGCGTCTAGGAGTCACTGCTGGTGGGGTGGACGCCATCTTGGAACTGACCTATCTTCCCAATTTTTAAGAATGAATAATAACCCTTCCTTAAATAAACAAAACTGGAAATGGAAAATAACTAATTTTTGCTAAATTTGATTTATCGGCCAGATGTATTTCATTCCTGCTCTGTTTGGTGTTCCCACTCTGTCCACTCTCCACACTGTTTTTCAAGTCATTAGCACCCTACTTTTCAACAATAAGGGATTATGATTGGAGGAGGTCCTGAATGGGGGGAAAGGATGTTTGTTTCATCTTGTTGGCAATTTTAAAATAATTTCAATAAACTATAATTTTGATGCTTTTATTTTTTATCATGTTGAAAGAGTCATGTTTTGCATTTCTCTAATTGCTAGTGATGTAGAGCATTTTTTCATTTATTTATGGGCTTTTTGGACTTCCTCCATTGAGAAATTTCTATTTAACTCCCTATCCCCTTCACTGAGATTCCACCTCACTCCTATCTGAGTGGCAAAAATGAAGAATACAAACAATGACAGATGCTGGAGGGACTGTGGGAAGAGGGGAACACTATCACACTGTTGGTGAGACTGCAAGCTTGTACAGCCATTCTGGAAAGCAGTGTGGAGACTCCTCAAAAAACTAGGACTGGAACCACGTTATGACACAGCTATCCCACTCCTGGGTATTTTCCCCAAAGAGCCAGAATTGGCTTATTACAGAGATACAGCCTCATCAATGTTTTTAGCAGCTCAATTTTACTATAGCTAAACTATAGAACCAACCCAGACACCCCTCACTGGATGAGTGGATCCAAAAACTGTGGTGTATGTATACAATAGAATTCTGCTCTGCTATCAGAGAAAATGATATCATGGCATTTGCAGCCAAATTGATGGAGATGAAAAAATTTTGTAGAGTAAAATATCCCAAACTCAAACACTCAAAGGCCAAATATTTTCTCTCATATGTGGAAGCTAATACAATAGGAAACAGACTGCTAGTTGGCTAAGCTAATAAGAACCTCAACATGGGTGAATTATTACATGAGCAAGGTTGACTCTGGGGGATGAAGGGAGGGGAGTGGGGGGAATAGGAGGGTCATCAAGGTAGATGGAGGGTGGGAGTAGGGGGGGTTTTCAACCTAGTGGGGAGCCTTCATTTTCCATGAAATGCCCAACTAACATGGGGGTAAAGTAGGAGGAAACATGGGATTAGGGGGAACCCAAAGCGGGGAGACCATGGTCTGGCAGCAGCCTCAGATTGCTTTGTCATTATGCATGTGTTCACGATTCTGTGGCAATGATTCCCTCCTAAATGTAAGACTATGTTGAATGAATAAAAAAAGAAAAAGAAAAAGAAAGAGTCGTGTTGAAATGGTTTCTTCGAAAATATCGCATTATGAGACTTCTTTTGCTAGTCATGGATGGAGCTACTCCCAGGATGAGAAATTATGGGCAAAATCCATGAAACAACTGCTTTCAGTTGCTGATCGGCAGGCAGGCCAGGACTGTGATCCTTGAGAGAAGGGGAATAGCGGAGAAAAGCCCAGCAACTGCCTTGGCTCTCTGCCTAGAGATGCGTTCGGGACAATGATGAGGGGAAGATAAATCCTGCAGATCACAATGGTCTTGCTAAGCCAAGAAAACAGACAGTGCATTTCACAGAAGCCAAACAACTGATATTCTGAATCAAAGAATCGGGGAGTAGAAGGGAGTAAACAGAGAAACAGTTCCAGAAACCTGCAGGGGGTCTTCTTGAGTCTCTTGCCAAATACAAGCCATGGATGTTTGGAGAGAAACTCCACAAGGCCAGGAGAACAAGAATACAGGGCCTCTGGAAAGAACAATTCTTGGAGCTCAAACGGAGTTGAAAGCCAAGAGTTTTAGCGATCTCAGAAGGCTCATGCCTTGGTATTAGGAGCATTCTAACCTTGGAGAACAGGCAACACTCCAATCATATAGAGAAAGATTAAAACTTGAAAGGTAAGCTGGCCAGTAAGAAACTTAACTGCCTGGCAGAACAAAGCCCAGCACTCTTTAAGGGAAGAAATAAAATCCAAAAATTCAACAATGTGAAACTCAAAATATCCATCACCCAATAGAAAAGTATTAGCCTTATGCAGAAACAAGAAAATGTGGCCCCAAAATCCAGGAAAACATTAAAATAGAGACATTCACAAAGGCAGCCAACATGATGAAATTAGCAGAGAAGGGCATTTTAAAGTTATAATTTATTAAATTAGGTAAGGGAAAACATAAATACAGAAATGAAGGATATCAGGAGAATCAAATAAAACTTCCAGAGGTGAAAAATGCAGTCTATGAAATTAAATGTTTGCTGGTGAAACGTAACAGGATATTAAACACCACAGAATAAGAAATCAGGAAGCTTAAAGACATATCAACAACAATTTTTCAAAATGAAGCACGAAGAAAAAAACTGTAAAAAAAAAAAAAGCAAAGAGAACCTCACTGATTCAACATATGCAATTGGAATCTCACTGGAAAAGAGTGTATTTTTAGGCGGTGGACAGAAAAATACTTGAAGAAAGAATGGCCTAAAGTTTTTCCAGTTTGATGAAGACTATGAACCTATAAATTTGGGAAGTCTAAAAGGCGTTGGGCATTATAAATGCATAAGAAAACATACAATAACATTCAAAATCAAATAGCTGAAATCTAGGAATGAAGAGAAAAATCTTTAAAGTCAGCAAAAAGAATAAGGCCAATTATGTGTAATCAACCTAAAAGAATTTTGAAAAAGTGAATAAAGATTGACCATGGATTTCTTGGTAGAACGTTACAAGCCAGACAATAAAAAATATTTGAAGTGTTGAAGGTAAAAGAAAAACCACCACCAAACACTTCACTCCCAGAATTCTCTATCCGGTGAAAATGCTCTTCAAAAAAATGAAGGCAATATAAAAGCAATTTTAGGAAAAGAAAACTTGAAAGAATTTGTCAACAATAGACCTGCACCGTAAGATATGCTAAAGGTAGCTCTTTAAGTGAAAGGAAGATAATATCACACAGAAATTTACCTACACGGAGTATTAAAGAATGCTATCAGCAATAAATGTGGGAAAATGTAAAAACAACAAAAGAAAACTATATACTGATAAAATTATTTTGTGATTTGATTGAAGATTGTGTGAGTATAAACATTTGGTAAAACTCATCAAAACTGTAAAGTCGGTGCATAGATGTATGCATTCCATTGTATGCAACTGCTTTTCAAGTCTTCTAGTTCTTTTTACTCTTTGATGTGTGATTGATCTTTAAATTTCTGTCTCTTTTAGTGCACTTTGCTTGTACCAAGTTCTTCTCAGAAAAATGCTGGATCCAAAATTTAAACTTCATTCTCCTTTACCTAGTCAAATAAGCACAACCAGAGAAATAGACCACTGAGCAGATTCAAACCACTACAGAGTTGTTCTTCCCTGCTTCAGCTGGTTGCTTGGTGCCATGTATGAATCCTTTACATGTTCTTAGTTATGGCCTTTTTGTCTCAAATCAGTCTCCTTTATTTCAAATATTGAGGCTTATACTTTTGGAAATTCTCTCATTCTCAGCAGAAAATCTTCCCTCTTTACTTATTTATAAAATACAAAGAATTGGGCAAAAAATTGTCCCAACTGTCTCCTCACATGTGAACGTTTATATTCACACCTCTTTGTCTCTTTTCTTCCCTCAAAGGTGTCCCTGCTGTCCAAGGTCCATGTCTCCATCTGCCCCCTTGTTCCTAACCCCCGTAACACCTCTGGGATTTCAGCTCCCTCATAACCTGTTCTTACATTCAGCTCATCAATAGGCTCAGGGTACCGCCTATACTAAAAATTAAAACAAAATCTTCTTTCAGTTGACCACCATACTTCTCTCTTCTCTGGATCCTGTGGCCACCACTTTCCTGAAATTTGGCCACATGGAATTCCCTCCCTGCCAAACCAGACGGAGACTTCCCATCCTTAGTGACACTTCCTGCAGTTCCCACACTGTTGCCTGCTCCCCTCTTCTCCCGTGGACACAGCTGAAGTAGTGGCCATGACCAATCCCATCCAGGAGAACAGTGTCAATAGAAAGTGGAAGAAAACCAGAAGTGGAAATTGGGGAACATGAATGGTTAAGAAGCAGGAGCAGACAGCTGAAGAAAGAAAAATCTGAAACTTAGGATGGTTGGAAGGCAAGAAGAAAACCTAGAGGGAATGGTGCTGTGGAAGCTGAAAGAGAGGAAGGTGACCAACAGTGTTCAGGTCAGCAGTTTCCTCAAGGTCACGGGCAGCAGCAGGGAATGCAATCGGGTCCATGCCCTTGATCCACTCGGTAACCATCTAGTTGCCAGTTCTCATCCTTTGAATGCTTTGGACACGAAGATATCTAAGATCCCTAAATCTTTCCATTTAAATGTGGATAGCTTTTACTACATCAGAGAAAACAGGTTGTTCAGCATGCATTCTTATGATTGTTATTGGGCTTCTATTTCCTATTACCTTTCAAAGAAATTATCACAAAATTCTTTCCAGTAAAGCAATGTGGAGACTCTTCAAAAAATTAGGGCTGGAACCACCTTATGACCCAGCTATCCCACTCCTGGATATTTTCCCAAAAGAGCTAGAATCAGCATATTATGGAGATATAGCTTCATCAATGTTTATAGCAGCTGAATTTACTATAGCTAGACTATGGAACCAACCCAGATGCCCCTAACTTGATGAGTGGATTCAAAAACTTTGGTACATATATACAATAGAATTCTACTCGGCTATTAGATAAAATGATATCATAGCATTTGCAGTCAAATGGATGGAAATGGAAAAAATTATGCCAAGTGAAATATCCCAAAGTCAGAGACTGAAGGGCCTAATGTTTTCTCTCATTTGTGGAAGCTAGAATACAATCGGAAACAGTGTGATAGATGGCTAAGTTATAATAACCTCAATATTTATGAATTTTTACATGAATAGGGAAAATCTTGTCTAGAATGCTGGGGGACATAGGGAGAGGGTCAGGGAGTGGGGGAGGGAATAGGAAGGATATCAAGGAGACCAGAGGGAGGGAGTATGGGGGAATCAACTCAGAGGAGAATCTTCGACTTCCATAAGAAGTCCAATTAACACGGGGGCTTAATAGAGCGAAACATGGAACCATGGGGAACCCAAGGGGGGAAACCATGGAATGGCATTAGCCTTGGCTTGTTCTGTCATTATACATTTGCTCTTGATTGTTTGATAATGATTCTCTCCTAATTGGACATCCATATTTAATGAATAAAAAAAATTCTCTCCAGTAGTGATAGGAGGAATTTACTTATCTTCCAACCTCAATATCCCATCCATTTTAGCATTCTTGGTCTTAGAAGCCCTCATTGCTTTGGATCCCTGAGCTCCAAATGTTGTGCTCATTTTAGTCTCATTCTCTTTGTTAAAAAAAAAATGCATAGACCAAAGAGATCACGCTATGGATGGATTTATTCTCTCTATACAAAAACTTCAAAAATACTAGGATGCTAATAATAACACAAAAGGAGTATATGTGCTTAAGATTAGGAACTCCAGAGCTGGGTATTTTGCATTTTTATCCTTTATTTTTCTTCTATTTTCCTGAAAGATTTGAATTCAGACTTTAAAAATGGAAACAAAATATCTGGGGGAAAGAAAAAAGTGGAATTGATGAATTCCTTTTACATAATAGTCTAGTCCTCTGTAGACAAAAAATAACTAAGAGTGCTGTTCTTTCAGCATTTGGATCTTAACATTCTTTTTTCTGAGTGAACTTATATCTTTGACACTAAAGAACAAATGAGAAGTGTAAAAATGGTACTGCCTGTACCAACTCCCACTAGTTTTCTGTCTTGAGACACTTTTTAAAAGTTCAGTATAAATTGCCTGACAATGACATTCACAGCTGTGGTACGGTGATGGGAAGTGGGTTTCTGTTGCCAAGTTTCCTTTGAGTAGTGCCACTGCAGCCCTTCCTAACTCTGCGGCTACACCCAAGACAGTACAGATAGTCCCCAGGAATTGTAAATTCTTTCCTTGCTGCAAATTTACAGTGATGGCCAAGGAAAACAGAAATCACTGCAACTTTCTGGGAAGAAAGAGGTGGTTGCCAACTGGAAGATGGTAGTGGAAAGATAAACTTTTTCAAAAGAAATAGATCTAATTTGTCAGGAGAAGAACCTGTATCAAAATTCATGAAGCAAAGTGCAGAAATATGGTGACCATTACAGTAATGATCAAAGGAGAAAAAAAGAGAATTGATATTGTCATGGAGGTAAGTTTTATACTAAATGGCCAAAGAGAGGAGAAGTATGGTGTCTTCTGAATGCATCCAATAATGCTAGCATAGGAAAAGGAGCCAAGAGCGGGAGGGGAAAGGCTGGGCTTGGTCTAGACCCATGCTGAAGGCTTCATTCTGCTAAAAGCATGCGTCAGGTAAATTCTCAACTTACTTTACTAATAGTTTCATCTCTCAGATGGCTAAGGAAGCAATAAGTGGAACTGTGACTCAATTTAATTATGAATTTCAGGGAAGAACTAGATGATTAAGTGTCAGGGACAGGAAACTTATGAGATGGTTGCCCCTTTTATAGGAGTGACGGGTGGGAAATCTAGGAAGACTCAGAAAGATACCCTCGCCTTCAGGAAAATAGATTTCAAAGAAAATAAATTGTTCACTTGTTTTTAAAGAGGAATGTAGCTCAAGAGGGAAAGCCAGGTTTAAAACAGGGGTGAGGAAGGAAAGTTTATGAAGGTTGTAACTCCAATATAAGACTTAAAAAAAAAAACTTTGAACTTAAAAGAAACAAAAGTATTCATTTATTAGATAGTGAATTCCTTAACCACTGGAAACATTAAATTAATTCTATATAGTTTCCCGCAGAGAATGGAACTATGGTGGTTGGATATTTGGGAATTTGCAGTAGATCATGGGTTTTTAACTTACTGTATATGTGTGTATCTTTATTCTTTTGCCTGTCTGGAGAAGCCCACAAATCTCTTCTAATAATGATTTCAAATGTAGAGAATTATAAAATAAAAAAATTATACTAAAAGTTATCAAGATTTAAAAATCAAGTTTGTGATATAATAATATATGTAAGCCTTCAGGAACGCAGCAGATCTAACAACTGCTATAATTTTGAGTAACAATGAATTGTAATACTATTTCAGGGTACCTAAAAGAAATTTGATGTGATATGAAAATGTCTCAGTCACAGGTGCTATGAATACTACTGACATTTGTTACCTAAATTCATAATTTAAGGAGACAACTATAGTACATCTGAATAAAGAAATATGTAGACTTTTTCCATCCAAGCTCATCGTCACCCTGATTCTATCCAGGGAGCACCTAAATGCCATCCAAGGAGCCATGAGATCCTTTGGAAGCAAAAGCCTCTGACTTTCACTAGATCCTATTTCCCGTAGAGAAAAGCCTGAACTGTGTAGAACTGCATCAATGTGGTGTTTGAGATAGAAAGTTCTGGAGTTATTTTTCCTGGGTTCAAATCTCAATTCAGATCCTAGCTTTGTGATCTAAGGGCAAATGATTTAAAAGTTCAATGCCTCAGTTTCCACATGTATAAAATGGAAGCAATAATAATATGAATCTCTTTGGGATTGTCTGATGTTTTGATAAAATAGTTCTTGTGTCTAATAGCACCTATCTGGTCTTGTTTTTCACTTTACATCCTCAATCTCTAACCTGGGCTCAGCCATGTTAACAGCAATTGCACAAGCGGCTTAGAACTCAGACCTGAAGACTCATGTCTTTGTTTTCTGTGTTGGTGCCAGGGTATCTCTCCAGTTCCAAGACACTGAAAACACCTGTAAATTAAAATACTATTATCTTCCAAATGTACATGTTTAACTCTGACTACTCCCGAGAATTACACTCATAAATTTAAGTTGATATCCTTTTTGGAAGCCTAAAATGTATGTCAAATAAAACTTCAGATTTCCCTCAACATGGCCCCTTCCAGGAAAAACAAACAGAAATAAACAAAAATATCTTGATCTTATCCCACTCATTCCACTACAACTGCTAAAGCTAAAAACTGATTCATCTTTCTTTTTTTTCCTGTCATTCTTACCCTTATCTAACCTACTTAAGAGATCCACCTCCCAAACGTTTCCTGCAACTGTCCTGAATATTGAATCATTCTCAATCCTATCTAAGCCACCA
This sequence comes from Aplodontia rufa, assembly GCA_004027875.1. Lineage (NCBI taxonomy): Eukaryota > Metazoa > Chordata > Mammalia > Rodentia > Aplodontiidae > Aplodontia > Aplodontia rufa. The sequence continues at coordinate 32,625 of PVKS010008049.1, forward strand.
TGATCTTTCTTTTGGGAAAGTCAACAGCTGTGTTAGTTGTGTTAGTCTGTTACTATAACACATTTCTCAGACAATCAACTTATAAGAAGAGAAGGTTTATCTTAGCTCATAGCCGTAGAGGTTCCAGACCATGATTAGTTGGCTCTGTTACTTTTAGGGTTGTGGTGAGACGCACATCCTGGCAAGAATGTGTATTTCATAATTGGCGAGAGAGAGAGAGAGAGGCAGAGGGAGAGAGGGAAGGAGGAACAAGTTCCACAATTCCCCCAGTGACACAGATATCTCCCCCTAGGCCCCACCTTTTAAATTTTTCACAACCTTCAAATGGTATCACATTGGGGACCAAATGTTTATCACCTGAGCCTTTGCAAAACCACAGCAAAAGTTCTTGGATGTCTAAAACTCATTCTCCATGATGATCATTTAAAATTATAAATCAGACCAGGGTACTTACCTGGTCAGACTATCTGAACCACTTCCCATTACCTACAAGGCCTTGAAGGCCCTGGTGCTGGCCTGTGATCTCATTCTCTAATCTAACACTCTCACGTTTGCTGACTATGGTCCAGCCTTGCTGGTTTTCTTCCCATTTCCCTTAATTTTGCTATAATTCAAGAACAATTATACTCACTGCTTCCTTTGTCTAGAGTGTTCTAGATATTTGCTATCTGACTTTTTCCTATCATTTTGGTCTGTCATATCCTCAAAGGGATCTTCCGTGATCACTCAATTTAGTGTCAATCTTTATTGCACCAATCTGAACAACTTATTTTATACCACTTATTATCACCCAAAATGACTTCATTGATCTTGTTTGTTATCTGTTTTCTTCATGAGACTTTCAGCACCATCAGATCTGTGTCCTATTCAACAATGTACTCCTGGGGTCCAGAGTAGTACTCAGCTATAGTGGGCACTAGGGTAATATCCATAGAATGGCTGATTGAATGAATGAATGAGTGGCCAGATTTTGTCATGATATAGGAGCTGTTATGAGAATTAAATGAGATGACGTATATAAATTTCTTAGCATGTAATCTGATGCATAAAGATTCAAAAATATTCAACAATTATTCAATTATGTTAGCTCTTATTTCTATTATTAGATTTTTCTGCCAAGGAACTCCACAGAAAACACAAAAACTTAAAGGTACATGGAAATAAGTAATTTTCAGTAAAATAACAGTCACATTGGAAGGGAGGGGAAAAGAAGCAACACAGTGATAACACTGTATGAAGTTTCTGAAGCGCTGGGGTTGGAGATTAATTCTAATGTAAAAGGATGTGTGAAGCAAAGTACATGGATACATCTTAAGGAAACAGTTGCTGTGGAAAAATTCTTCTCAGGTTTCCCAACAATCAGTCTTGAATAGCCCATCACTTTCTAAATAAACACAAGTTAATTATTAATCCAATTTTCCAAATATGTACAAGAAACCCTTTGCTCATAGAGAGACATCTTTGATGGTGGAAAGGGAGTGGGGCAAGATAGGAACCCAGAGGAGGGGAAGAATCTACCTTTGATGGCGTGGGACCCAGGGGCTCACTCTTTGGGAGGTAGCTTTTAAAGTGTCTTGTACTACAGCTTGAAAATGGCCTGGACATTTTTGCTACAGAGATATGGTGGTGGGCAGGCTGACATTGTTCCTAGACTTTCCTCAACTATCTGAAAATAAGAGCAATGTTGAAGCTGGTGGCCACCAGCCAAGGGAGTCCCATTTGACCAAAAAAACGTGTGCAAGGCATGAGAAGGGAAGACATTTTTCTTATTAATTGCCTAAAGTAGGCCACAGGGATCCATGAAAGGGAGAGTTGGGGTCAGTACATGCATGAAGGAGTGCAAAGTTTATTCAGGCATCTACTGAAGCTATGTTGTCACAAAAATAACTGACATGCATTTTACAATCACTCTATCAAAACTGAGGACATATTAAAGTCCCAGTGACAACATAACTGTTAAGAATTAAACCTCCCTGGCAGAAAGCCTCTGCAGGTGCCTTCTGCCCACGAGGAGAACTGCATTAGATTGTGCATCTTCAGACATGCTAAAATGTGCCCGGAGCTTGAGGGGAGATGTTTTCTTAGCCCTATAAATCGGAAAATATTGTAGTGACACAGTGCCCTAAGAAGTTACCATGAGGTTAGTACAATAGATTCAAAGGAAATGTTACTCTAAAGCTACAACCAAGTAGACTGGACAAGGAAAACCATGTAGCAAAAAGATCAGTTTACCCAGGCAGACGAGGGTAAACTCAGATCCAGCCCTGCTGAGTGGCTTGGGGAAAAGATGCTGAACTAGTACAGCCACCGGCATCTATAAAGTGGGGATAAAAATGACATCTACCCTGCCTGGTTGGCATGAGCATTAAGTAAGCTACCTAGCCTTCTCAAAACACACCCAGTAATTTCTATTATAATTTTCCCTTACCCTCCTAACAACTGTCTCCTGGTGATACTTTTTCTACTACTGTGTTCCTTGGGATAGCCAATTCTTTCATCTTTTCTTAAGGATTCTTAGGATAGAAGAGCACAGGGGATTGATTTCTACTCTTATCCTTCAGGGTTTACTGGAGACCTGCCCGACCTAGTTGATATCTTTCTTTTGATGTCTCCTGTGTTCATGGGTAACTGACTATAGCTAGGTAATATAAAAATTTAGCTCAGGGACAAAGGAAATTTTAGAAAACTCAGGAATCTGGGTGGGAATTCAGAGGTGATGGCCATCCAGATGTTCTCTCTGTCACCTTTTGAACCTCAGTACTGACTCAGTGAATCTGACCAGTCAAGAGGTTTCTTTCTCTAACCTCATCCTTCCAAAACCTGGGAGATAAACAAGTAGGTCAGAAGTTCAATTCAACTCAACTCAGTAGATACATATTGGAAATCTACTGACGAACAGGAACTGCAGATACAGAAGTAGGGAGGATGAGCTTCTAAGAACCTCACCTTCCTAGGGATGAAATGGAGACATAACCAGGTCATTTCAGTGTGATGCAACCAACGTTAGAAGAGGTGTTTGCTCAGTCTCTTCAGAGACTGGAGAGAAGCATGTAGCCCAAAGAAGCAAGTCGCACAAAAAGAGACTTAAAGAAATGAAGCAAGAGAGAAGTAAGTTCACAAGATTCTGTGGCTGGAGGGCACATTCTCCTAAACCTGGATCAGAAAATAGGAGTAGTTTAGGTAGAGGGAAGATGTCCATTGCAGGGCCTCTGAAAGGGGAAGCCAGAATGGGTACTCTTGGACTTAGGCCCTTGGACGGGAGCATTCAATTTATTCTTCTCTTTGTATCCATTGTCCCTTTTTACTGAGTTAAACTCCTCACTTATGTCCAGGCTCCAATCTCATCTCACCTCATAGCAGCATAGAAACTGCCTCACTGCCCAACAGCCAAACATCTTAAGTGACATTTAGCCGTGCCTCTTGCTGACTGCAAACATCTCAGTGAATATCTATTGTTCATAGAATAAAGCTCCAGCCCCCGAGCATGTCTGCCCAGGACATGGCCCTTGTGCTCTTTTTTAGCGTCATCTCTAACCACTTGTCTTTTCCATCATATATGGTCCTGTTCGAGCCACATATATTCAGTCCCCACCTCCCTCTGCCCACTGCTCTCTCTCCCCTCTCTACTCACATCCTGCTGAAGACTCAGCCAAGCCAGCCATGCTTTCTGGGAGAAGTCTTTGATGACCATGGTCCCCTTGCCCCGGGCCTCCACCTGCTTTCAATCTGGGTTAAACACCTGCCCTCTCTGTACCTGCGTGTTGTAACTCTCCATTCTGTTGTCCACGACCTTCACTAAGGATAGCGCATTCCTGAGCAGAGGGTTTAACTTGTCGTTATATTTAAGCACCAGGTGTTCAATGGGACATAGCTGGTTAGCATGTCCTCAGTTTGTTCCCCTACATCCACTTTTCAGCCCTCTTAGTTCTGTGCCTTGGGATTATGTGTGGCTTCCGGATGTGCTGGCTATGTGAGGCCGCTGCTACAGACTGGAAGATAAGACGAGAATAAGGCCTGAAAATGAGTCACGTTGATGCGAATTGGCTGTCCCCCCTCTGCAAGGCCATGGCATCCCCCAGGAGGCCTTCTGCATGCACCTTTCCTTTCTCAGTTGTGGTGACCTCTTGTTACTGTTACCCCATTGCACCTAGGAATGGCACTGGTTCCCCACGGCTACTGATTGCCAGGGTTTTGCACCATGCCATGTTCCTTTCCTCACCCACCCGTACCTTTACACATTTCCCCTTTATTAAGCTCTGTGTAAATCACTTCATTAAAATGAACTACATTTTCTGACATACCAACACAGAGAAGTAACTTAACAGACATTTTGGAAGAAAGGAACACATGAATAAATGAAGAGCAGCAACTTGGAAGAGTTCTTTACTTAGTGAGCTGGATTCTCTACCAACCTTTTACCCCCATCATCCTTTATTGTGTAGTTGGTATTTTCATTAGTCTTTGCCATCTCTGTGAAATTTATCAAAACAGCACTGAGAGGAGGTAGAAAGCTGTGGCCTCCTAGAAGAAAGGGCAGAGGAGAAAATGAAAGGCCACAACCTTGAATTCATACCTGCTGGTCTGGGTAAAGGCAGTTGCACAGCTCCCCCAGGGGAGGGGCCCCAGTGGGAACTTCTGAGGAAGGCAAAGCACTGTCCCTGGAAGGTGAAGGAGAAGAGAGGACTCACCTTACCAAAAGGCACCAGTGCTGAGCACATGCCTGGAGTCCCAACGTCTCCGGAGGCTGAGGCAGGATGGCAAGTTTGAGGGCAGACTCAACAACATGGAGAGACTGTCTCAAAAACCAAAGCAAAACAAACAAACAGACAAAACCCTGCAATTCTAGTGTTAAGCAAAGCTGATAGAGCATTAATTAACCACAAAGTAAAATAAATAACATAAAACAGTCACAATTGCTCCTGCTTAAACTTCCAGAAGAAGACGAATTGCTTCTGACATGGCGGGGTGTAAAGAATTGGATTTTCAACTCCAAAGTCTCTGAAGCTATGCAAACCCAGAGTTGTTCAGACGACTAGCCTCCTCGCAGGACACCGCACTGGGGGGTGTTTCAGGGTCTCAGGCAAAGGAGGAAGCTCCGAATAAACCTTGTCCTTCTCTTTTCCTGAAAAGGTTTGGATACCATGTTCCTTTTAAAACTCAAGCACTCAATTTACTATAGCTAGACTATGGAACCAACCCAGATGCCCCTCACTTGACAAATGGATACAAAAACTTTGGTACATGTATACAATGGAATACTACTCAGCCATTAGAGAAGACGATATTATGGCTTTTAAAATCAAATAGATGGAGATGGAAAGAATTATGCTCAGTGAAGTATCCCAATCGCAGAGACTCAAGGGCCAAATGGTTTCTCTCATCTGTGAAAGCTAGAATACATCGGGAAGCAGTATGTTAGATGGCTAAGCTAATAATAACCTCAAATTGTATGAAATTTTATTCAAACGGGGATCATTGCCTAGGATACCTGGAGGCATAGGATTAGGGACAGGGTAGGGGGAGGGCTTAGGAAGAATATCTAGGAGACTGGAGGGTGGGAATATGGGGGAATCATCTCAGAAGGAGATCTGTGACCGCCACGAGATATCCATTTAACTCAGGGGTTCTTCTGGGGGAAGCATAGCAACATGGGGAACTCCAAGGTGGGCATCCATGACTAGCCTTGGATAACTATGTATATACACATTTGTTCTTGATTGTTTGACAATGTTGCTCCCTCAATTGCAACTCCATATTCATCTAATAAAAATAAAATAAAATAGAAAATAAATAAAACTCAAGCACTGGGGCTGAGGGTATGGCTCAGTGGTGGAGCACTTGCTGAGCACGCACAAGGCCCAGGTTCATCCCCAGCACCACAAAAAAAGTACAGAGGGAGGAAGGAACAAAGGAAGGAAGGAAAAAGGCAAGCATCCACAAGTTTACAACTCAAGATATTCCAATTCTCCCAAAAGCTCTTTATTTGTGACCAAAAAGCAATTGATATTGCTAACTATGATATTGCTAAATATTATCACATTTTGTTTACCACAATTGACTTATTATTGTTTATTTCAAATTGCCCTTCCCAACTTTATTACAAAGGTGGGTTTTCAACACCATCCTGTGATTCTTCTAGACTGCGCCCTGTGAACCCTCAACCTCTCAACTTGAACATGCTTGAAGTGCATGCACAGACGCTGAAAAGGCCCCAGCCAGGGATCCAAGTGGTATTTGGAATTCTGGCCCACGGATAAATGTTTATATCTTCTTCCCTTGACTAGAGAGCACTGAAGGGAATTCACTCTGAACGGTAATTGCGTGTTTTGTTAAAGCTATCAAAAGTTACACACAGACGCATTTTACATAGGCCTGGAGGGGTGTTCACACTTCTTAGCAAGCATGTGAGCCTGTGGCTCTAACAAACCAGGAACAAGAGCCACAAAGGTGGCTCAAGTGGTCTTGAACAGATCTCCATTAGATTATTTTAAACATTCCTTCCACATCTGTATGGCTTGGCAGCCAGCTGCAAAGGTGTCTGTCACTGGAGGCTTCGAAGTGCTGCTGTCTTCCCGTAAGCCGCAACGAACCCCAGGGTCAGGCCTTGCATGGTGTGCAATCTTCCGGACACCTGCACCCTTCGAATCCCACCTTTAACTCAAATGGTGGTGCACATTTGCCACTTCACTGGCATTGTGTTAGGTAAACTAGGTGTAACTGTTACCTGGAAAGATTCAATAGGGAAACACAAAAGAGACTACAGTAAAGGAACCATAGCTTAACATGGAGCATCAAGGACCTGCGTGGTCCCACAGAGTTGGAAGGACTCCACTTAATAGTGGAGGAAAACCAGGCTTGCATTCCAATATGACTTTAACTGGAAAACACCATTTAGTTACATTAACATCTGCACTAATTATTATAATAACCCTGAGTTTACACTAGTAACAAATCAATTGTAATGAGCTGAACAAAAGAATCTAGGTGGAATTCTTCCCTATAAATATGCTCCTGTCAGTGCAGTCAAAACAGGGTGCCAGCACGCTGTCTGTGTCAGTGTGTATGCTTTGTAATCTCGGTGTCCTTTTAATCTCTTAATCAGCCATTTATATAAGAAATCAGACAAAAAGCTGAGTCTCTGTCCACCCGCATTTTTGAAGGACAGTTAAACTTAACAGCCATCATAAGTTGTCAGTATTTCCAAAAGTGTCTGAGTCTAATGAGATATAGAAATGAAGAGTTTGAATGTCAAAGAAGGGACCTGAAGTTGAATTTTGGAATACAAGCAAAAGGAATTTGTGGTGCCTAAGATTGTGTAGCTTAAGCGGCTTCTTTTAAAAATTGTGGCTGGCCTTCTTAAGAGTTAATCAATACCAGTTTTAAAAATAGGTCTTTATCTCTTGAAGGTAGAGATAGAGGAGACAAATTGATAGATTTTGGAAAGTCATAGCTGGTAAAGACCAAAACTTCCACATCATGGTGTTTACCTTGAAGAAACTCTTGCTCAGATTCTAATTCTATGCAAGAATATCCCTTACAGCATTGACTATAATTGTTTCCTGATACAACAGTCCTCTCTACATCAATGATGTGAAATAGTCACCAGGGCTCACCTTGCCTTTTAAGACAATGTCCTGTGTTTCCATCTCTTTGGTCATTATAAGTGTCCTAACAGTAGGACTAATTCTGCCTATAAATAATGTCTAGGTCCTTTCTGCTGCTTTCTCTTCTTAAGAGCTTCTCCCTTTTCAGCAGGACAAATCTTGGAATTATCCAATATAAACAACCAACATGCCCGGGGTGGTGGGGCACATCTGTAATCCCAGCTACTGGAGAGGCTAAAGCAGGAGGATGGAAAGTATGAGGCCAGAGAGAGCAACTTAGAGACACTGTCTCAAAAGCAATATTGTGATGCAAGAAAAAAATAGGTTTTTATAATTGATATACTTAAACATAAAGAAATATTTTTCATTCTAAAGCAACTTTACAAAGTTGGACATAGTTGACTTTGAAAGTTGTCTGTGTAGGAGATTAAATTTTCCAATTACTTTGACACATTCCCATCATTTGTCCTTATAACCCATGAAGCAGGTAGGAGAGGTGATAGTCTGTTTAAGGTTAAATGATTTCATGAAGGTCGCATAATAATTAGTAGTTGAACTATTTCTAGAATCCAGATCTCTGTGCAGTTTGTTTATGACAACACACTTTCTCTGGTAGGTTATTTATTGGTCAGATCATTGATATTACTTGATTAAGAGTGCTGAGAGAACCCTAGGGGGAAAAATAGTCTATATTTAGGTTGTTGGCATGTGTTTCTCTCCATATAAACACATCTTTGGAGTTTCTCAGGAAAGAACAGAGTTCCTTTTGTTTGGCTATCAGAAAATAGCTAGTAGGTAATATAAGAGAAAGAAATATTTTAGTTTGGGGACCATTAAATATAAGCAACTAAAGCAGTGTGAGTGTGTGTGTGTGTATGTGTGTGTGTGTGTGTGTGTGTGTGTGTGTAAGAAAGTAAGAGAGAGTCTTAAGAGATTGAAAAATAACACATTACAGCCCATAATATGATGTAGTGCTTTATATACATTCTGAAGCATCCAGACGCCATAGGTCAATCAAAGTCAGGATGGCTGAAATGTGTGTTAAAGTGTAGGAAATTAAAATATTATGCCTAACACTGTATAATGCATCATGGAAAAATTCTTGTAAGTATAAATTAGCTTTACTGTTGAGTATAAAATCTTCCTTTTGGTTATTTATGAAGCTTCATTTTGAAGATTGCCTTCACTGACTAACAAGCAAATCAGAACTTGTCATGTGCAAATCTTGTGAAGATTGCAAGGCCAGTATATAATTAGCCTCAAAAGAGTGTGACCAAATTGGGTAAAAAATAAAAACACTACAAAAAGGAAATAAGAAGACCAAAAAGAGGTCAGGGTGTGGTCAAACCATGGGAACGCTTTAACTTTAAATTTCCTGACATGGTTATGTTCAAAGTCTCTAGAAAAAGTGAAATTAGGTAACAGATATTCCTATTCTGCTATTCAAAGGGCTGCTATTGTTCCTAGATCAAAGAATTGGGTGATGAAGAGAAGTTTATACAGTTCTGAGTATGAAAAATATTCAAATAGGGAACAACAAAAAGAGGGCTGGTAGGAGGGGAAAGGGGGTGAGGAGGAGGAAGGGCTGGAACACCGGCTGCCCCCAAACAAATTCTCAGTATTTGCTGAATGAATGAGCCGTGGGGACTCTTTTGCCTTTAGACTGTATCACAAGCCCAACCTTCCTCATGACACCCACACATCCCCAGTTCACTTTCCACTCTAATAATCAGAAGCAAGCTTCCATTGTTACACTTCGCCTTTTGGCTAATCATGTATGTAATGCCCTGAAGTCATTTTTGAATTTCCTGTAAGGTACGCACCACCCTTTCTCACCACAGAGAGTCCTGCTTTCGAGGTCAGAAGTTTCTCACCAATGACACTTAGGAGAAAATTCCCAACTAATTGTTGTTGTCTAAACCTTCTTCCATCTCAGTCTCCAGAGATGGGATTCTGGTGTCCACAGGGAACATTACATAGCAGGTCTGTCAAGGCTTTCGTTAATGACCCTGTTGAGATCATCCCCCAGCAGGGTGGGGTGCAAGCAGACCCTGGGTGTGAAGTCTTCGAGGGGGGAAAACCCAGGAAGTGGCCAGATGACTCAGTGGTGGCACTTTGTTGAGTCAGCCCTAAGAATGTTTCAATGTGTGCGGGCAGACACCAAGTTTCCAGAGTTTATTCAAGCCCATTGTCCAGAAGGTGCTCATTAGATCTCAGGACCTCTTCCTTCTTCTTTTATATATTTGTGCCATCTAATTGTGGAATTTGTGCTTACACAGTCGCTGTTCCATCCTAGCCAGGATATCTGCAGAAGTGAGCTGCTCTGTGGAACTGAAGTGATCCTCGTGCTACACTCATTATCTATGAATGTGCAATTAGTTCAATAAACACTTCTTGAGCACCTAGAATGCTCCAAAAGGGTCAGGAATTCTTCTGCTTACTAGTTTATGTGGTGGCAATCTGCGACCCATATTCTTCTGAAAATGGTTTCAATTTTTATACGCCCTCCTTAATTGAGTTGCTGTCAGAGAGAAGCAGAAGTCTTAAGCTTGTCACTTGAGCCGAGTGTCAGCCTAAGTCATATAGAGAAGAGGAGATTCGAAGGAGAAAAGTAAGTCCCACTCATGGAGCACTTGGAGTGTCTCTCAGGATTAGACACACAACCAGGAGGGAACCGACAGGGAAGGGTGGGGAGGATCAACTCTCTTTGCTTTGTGCACTGGTCAACATGATAAATTGCTGAGATAAAAAGAGCCGATTTCTCCAACATCTATACTACTACTTGGTGTGTATATAGACTTCTTGAGACTTCTTGGTGCTCTTTGTGTCCAGTAAATCTTTCTAGATATGATAAAAATGCTTTTACAAAAAAGCTGCTCCACTTTAGTAAGAGTATTGTTTCCATGAAGAAACAAAGGCCAGAAGTGAGAAGAAGGTTGAAACTCTAGTTTTAAACTCAGTAATTATACCTGAAAACAAACAGTCTGGGAACATTTTTTTTCCCCAGGGTTGGGAACTGAACCCAGGACTGAGCCACATCACCAGCCCTCCGTGGGAACAATTTTATGGATATAATAATGGTCTCCAGAGCTGTCTACATCCTCAAGCTCAGAACCTGGGAACATCTTCCTTTAGCAACAGAGACTCTGCAGATGGGATTAAGGTAAGGATCTTTTAAGACAGGGAAATTATTCCACATTATCTGGATGGACCCAATGAAATCACAAGGGTCCTTGTAAGAGGGAGGCAGGAGGGTCAGTGTCAGACAAAGGAGACAAAAGAAGGAATCTGAGGTTGGGGGATGCATGAAGGCATATGAAGGGGCCGTGAGCCAAGGAAACCAGGAGATTTCTGTAAGCATGGAGAAGTCAAGGAAAAGGCTCTCCCTGGAACTCTCCAGAAGGAATGCAACTCTATTGACACTTTCATTTTAGTTCAATAGAAGTCAGAGACTCTTTGTTTACACAAACGTATACTGTTATACCCAACACTGTAGAGCAAAGATTTGAAATGGATGGAACTAGAAGTTAGCTTATGAAAAATTCTGTAACATGTAAATTTGTAAGTAGGGAATTGAGTTCTCCTTAATACTTAGTCATAACATAAGTATACCTGAAAGGAATATATTTCAAAAAGCCACTCATGCAAGGACAAATACTCTACATAACTCTTTCTTTTTTTATATGAATTTCTTAAATAGAATTTGTCAGAATTCCCCTCTATACAACAAAAAACTCTGCAATGACACTACTCAATGCAAGTACATCTGCGTGTAAAGTTGCTTATCTTCTGTACATCTCCACTCAAGTAAAAGTCAATCAGGCATCCTAAAGAAATGGCTGATTTGTTTATTTATTTGTATATTTGTATATTTATTTATGTAGGGAAAAATAAGAGAAAACAGAATCACAGATATTTTCAGGCAGTTCATTAAGAAATATCTTATGTAGGGGTTGGAGAGGTGGCTCAGCCATAGAGCACTTGCCTGGCATGCACAAAGACCCGGGTTCGATCTGTAATACCATATCTACAACTAAGTAGAGAAGAAACAAAAAACAGATGAAAAAAAAAACTCTCTCTCTCTCACTCTCTTTCTCTACTCTCTCTTTAAAAAAAAGAAATATGTAAGGGTGGGTAATTGGAGGGGCTCTTGGGGATAAATCTAATTTTCAGAATTTATATATGTATTATATTATTTCATTAGAAGCTTGTTTGATTATTCAACAAATAAATTTCTGAATAAAAAAGAGTACATGCATATCATATTGATACTTCAAATGCGTTTATGATTGTACAATAACTCAATTCCTTAATAAAAAAATTTAAAAAAAGAAATATGTGCATAGTTTGTGCAACTTGAGCTTTATGACATTTGTCATTTGATACAACTTTATTTCTCACTTTAAACAAATAAATAATTCTAATTTTATAGCCATAATTGTGTGTTTTTGTTTTAATATTATTTATTTATTTATTTGGTACTGGGAACTGAATCCAGGGATACTTAACCACTGAGCCACATCTCCAGCCCCTTTTTAATTTTTTATTTTGAAACAGGGTCTTGTTAAATTGCTTTGAGCCTTGCAAAATTGCTGAGGCTGGCTTTGAACTTGCAGTCCTCCTGCCTCAGCCTCCAGAGTCACTAGGATTATAGTTGTGTGTGCCTGGCTCATAATTGTGTATTTTTTAAAGTGGTCACTCCAAAAGGCTCAAGCTTTAAGTCCCATGGAACCTGAATACATTCCAGCAGGCTGGTAAGTAGAAAGCGCAGGGGCACGTGATCAAGGAAACTTACTGTGAATACTGTGTTTCCGCTCAGAAACCAGAACTGTGGAATCGGATGGAGAAGCATCCTTGCTCTTGAATGAAGCTGGTTCCTCTTTGTTCAGTCTGCTTCTGGACTTGACCAAAGCCAATGGTGTGGAATATGGGCTTTAATGTCAGGAGAAAATACTTATTATCAAATTTTTGCTTTAGAACATGGAATGCGTTCCTGCATCTTTTTGTGCCTTTGTTCCCTTATCTATGTGCTACAATGCTTAAGACAAGGTCTGGGGTCAGTCTGCCCGGGTTCAGATCCTGGTTTTGCCACTTCCTGTGTGGCCTAGGGGTGAGCTACTTAACCTTGCTAAGCTTTAATCTCTTCATCCTTCACTAAAATAAATAATTCTTATCTCATTGGTTTGTTGTGGGATTAAATGCCATATGAATATAAAGCTCTCAGCAGAATGGTGGGCAAATAGTAAGTGCTCAATAAATAATATCTAATATTTTTATGTAAACAAAAAACTCCAAATTAAACCTGACACTTATCTTTCCCACAGAAATGAAATAGGAAGAAATAAATAGAACTAGAAAAAAAATAAAAAGACTGGAAGTGAGCCAGGCGCAGCGGCACATACGTGTAATCACAGCAGTGTACGAGGCTGAGGTAGGAAGATCACAAGTTCAAAGCCAGCCTCAGCCTGTCTCAAAAAAAGAAAAAGGAATGGAATTAAAAACTGCCATGTTCACAAATATTGGGTTTTAAGTGTGGCGGTAAAAAACACTCATCTATTTGTTCCAAGTTGTGGGACCCCGCTTGTATGTGTTTACCTGCTGGACTGTAGGTACAACCAGGAAGGTGAGCAGCAGCTGGGAAGCCATGCCTTCTACCAATGCCCCTTGTGAGGGTATCCATTTAGATGTCCTGGGGCTCACCTTCCATGGTCCTATCATTGAGGGACAGTAACCAAAAAACTAAGTTGTAATTCATTTCCGGGCTGAATCTCATGGAAGGTGTGAGCTCTTGGTCCCTTCTCTTCTATTCTACCGAAGTTGGCACAGAGACGTCCACACATCATCCCACATCTGAGAATGCGGTATGACATCCTCAGAACTGTGGACAAAATAATACCCATGTGAAGTTGCTATTTTTTTTTTAAGAAGGAAACAGTCCTAATGGAAATGATTTAAGGTTGGGGGGGCAGAAGAGGAAGATCTATAGGGTCAGTGAGATTACTTACACTTGTTAGGAATAAGAATGCAAACTAATATTCTATCCCATAAGTACAATGATTTTGTTTTATCCCTAAATGTAGCATTTCTGAAGACACAGATCACTTGAAATTCAAAACACAGTTTGAACTAACAGAAGTGTGTTCTTGGTGCTGAGTGCTAGTGTATACACTCATAATGGTCAACCACATTCAGTGAGGAATCGCACGCTTAGTGGCCAGTTAGTGTCCACTATATATTAGAAAATACTAATGTGTGAAAGGAGTTGCCTGGCAATGCCCAGAAGAGATCAATACCCTATCTTCCCACAAAGAACAGACAGCTATCAATATGTAACAGGTATATGTATGAAATTGTGTGGATAGGATGGAATAAATTTTGTAATGTTTTTTCCTTCTCTGTTGTTTCCCTCCTTGCCTTCCCTGATTAGAGAAGAGAATCAACTCTTTTTCAACTGGCTAAGAATAAAGTTATGAGGGGCCAGAAAATGCCCTCTGGTCTTCATGTATCTGGTTTCCAAGGCTGTTAGAAGAATATTGATGATTCAGGATATAGGAAAGTGGATAAAACACAAGGCAGAAGTGGATAAAACAGCATCCTCTGGATTGTGGGGAGGATAGAGAGGGGGACAAGCGGCCCTGAGGAGGCAGTGGCTGAGGATGACTCGGGCAGGGCCTAGGAGCCATGACTAAGCATGGCCTTATTAGAGTTCCTCTTCCCCTGGCACACCAAGCTAACAGCAGTAAGTTCCTCCCTTGAAGTTGTCAGTAGCCACAGGTGCCTGTGGACAGATGGCCAATGGATGTCTGGGTGGAGCAGATTCCACCCAGTCCTGAACTACAACCTTCTGAGCATCCCAACCTCAAAGAAGGGATTCCTCTAAAACTCCTGAGACTGAATGTTCTGCCATGCCAGTGGAACATTTTCTGAAAATAGAAATTAAGTTGAAATTTTAGAAAAATAAGTTGTGACTTGCACGGGTGTATTGTAGCCTGAGATTTAAACCTACCATGTTGTTCTTTTAAAAAATAAAAATAAAAAACAGCCACCATGTAGTTGCAGCAGCAAACATAGCCCTTCATATAGAAGCGAGCAGTTAACATTTAAAGCATCAGATTCTGTTTTCTCCAGAACAATGAAGGACTATTTTCCCATTCTCTTCCTTTTCTGACCCCCACTAAAGGTTTGAAACCCAAAAAAAGTCATCAGATAGAATCACTTGAGCTGTCCCTCTGATGAAACCTTTCGTAAAAGAAACACCACTGCAGAGATCTCAAGGTACCTAAAATCGAGTCCATTCCAAGGTAGACACTGTATCCTGGAGGCCTATTAAACAAGCAGAACTGGTATCTAGAAAACACAGGATGCTCAAAACTTTACTGCCCTCTTAGGCATCCCGAAGTCAAGACATCATAAACTTTATGGGAGTTCTTTGAAAAACAGATCTAAATTACACTGTACATATATTGTCTGTTAATTTTATTTCATGATTCATCTCAATTAAAACTCTGAGCTATCTTCCCCCTCAATATTAGTCCAGTAAAATCACTGTTCTTCCTTTCCAGGACCCACTGAGCAGGACTACCATCTTAGCATACTGCGTGTGGGCCTCATTTCCAGCCTCAAGGTCTTCTCACTTCCTGCACAAGCACAAGCTAGCTCTTCTGCCTCTGTGGTGTTTCTTCTCTTGTTTTCTTTACCCGTGTGTGGTTCCAGGTAAACCTCCCTCTGCAGCAAGCTACTCCAGCTTCCCGTGAGTAGCACCCCACATCCCTTAGCTCCTATCTCATTGTACATAGGACTCTGTGGTACACATCAAAATAATGCCAGTCTGAAATTCAGTACCCCTTCGCTCCAGTTCCTACATTGAAATTCTAACTGCCTGAGTGATAGCATTAAGAGGAGGCGTCTTTGGGAGACAATTAGGTCATGAGGGCAGAACCTTAGGAATAAAATTAGTGTCCTTATAAAAGAAGTCCCAGGGCGACCCCTCATCCCTTCCACCAGGTAAACCATGTAAGGGCACAGAACACACTAGGAAGCAGGACTCACCAGACACCAGATCTGCCTTGATCTTGTACACTCCAGCCTCCAGGGCTATAAGAAATAAATTTCAGCTGTTGAAAAGCCACTCAGCTTACGGCATTTTAAAAATTTGATTTATCTATTTATTTATTTGCAGTCAAACATTCTAAACAAATTCTAAACATTATTCTAAACAAATAATGACCCACCCCGACCCTGGAGCCTCTGCCCTTCCAGTCCTTGCTGCTCTTTAGGTTCTCCACACACCAGGCTGCTCACTTCTGCACCTTCAGGGCTTTTCACAAAGCCTCCCTTCTTACAAAGGCCTTATCTCATTACTCAAAATAAAAGGACCATCACTCCCAACCCTCCCTGCTGATCCCACGTGTCTTCTTCCTCAGCTTTATTTTTTCTCCTTTACATATGTCCTTATCAACCATTCTTTGTATTTCATTCATCTCATTTATGTAGCTTATTGTGCGTCTACTCTAATATACGATTTGGGGCCACTTTATTCACCGTGCACCATCTACAACACCTGACAAGAGTAAACTCTGGATGAATGTTTGATGACGAATGATTGAGTGACTATTTACTACACTGTTTTGCGATTCTTCACCCGGCTACAGTCTATCCAGCCTCACCTCTTTCAGCAGGTAGCACAGTGCTTGGTGCAGAGGCAGGGTCAAAACATATCTACTAAATGAAAGAGTAAAGGCATAACTGAACTAGCCATGCCTTTCTTACAATTGAGATAGAATGGAAATTCTGACCCAATCCATGATATACATGTATTTGTGTGTGTGTGTGTGTGTGTGTGTGTGTGTGTGTGTGTAAAATATTTTTTAAGAGAAAGCAAGAGTAAAAGAGAAAGAATCAACTTTATTTAGTTTTTCACCTGGTTTTTGTTGATCTAACACTTAGTTGTGTATATGGTGCTGGGGTTTGAACCCAGGTCCTCACACATGCCAGGCAAGCCCTCCAACTGTTCAGCCACTGCTCCAGCCCCATGATATTTTTAAATGTCATAAAATAATAGTACTGCTTGGACAATGGATGTGGAGCTTTCTCATCAGCAATTAGATTCTGATAATACTGAGATCTTGCCCCCCCAACCCATCCATAAGGTAATTAATGAAATTTCACAGCAAATACTTAATGAGTACCTAATGTTCATCAGGCATTAGAATAACTAAGCTTTATACAAAGTCAAATATTTTAAATTCAGCTCCAAACTGTACTGAAACAATAGAAGAAAATACTGAAGATTTCTACTTGAATATCTCTCTGAAAAATACATCTCTCTAGAAATTCCAGTCAGGCCTTTTGGCTGCAAAAGAGGAAAAATAAAATCATAAAGTGAAATTCAAAACTTTAATAAAAAGTAGATTCTAAAATATAGTAGCAGAAATAACCTAAATGAAACTGAGTTGAATGAGAAGGCCATGCCACCTTGTGGGTACTATGAGTATTTTACCATCTCAATATCCAACTTTAGAGAAAGAGAGGACAATCAGAGTAAGTAATTAGGAAATGTTTCGACTTTTTTATGGTGAATAAAAAAGTCTATTTTTTATATTAGAATCTATTTTTTTATATTAGAAACATTGGAAACATTTTTAAAAATCAAAATGCAATACATTTTTAACTACTCTGATAAAGTAATTAGCAAGTTGTAATGTTTTAAACAAAAATTATTTTCATTATAAATGAACTGAACATCTATTAAACACAAGTATGCACTCTTTCCTTTTCTTCTGTCTGAAAGATAAAGATTGTCATTTTAAAAAAGCACTCTAACAATAGATAAAATCAACAACACATATACTCTAATGTTATGTCCTTACAAATAATCAGAAAATTTAATGCCTGTATAAACTTGTACCAATCCCTCATTTAAAGTTTCATTAGATTAAATGGATTACATGATGAGAAAAATGGTTTTCCAGAAAAATGAAAAAAATAGTAACCATGAGGTTACAAAATGTCTCTGTTACTTACAGATAAACCTATTTCAAACAAGAAATTGGAGATTGGAGGAAGAAAAATTGTGTGCAGGCTAATAAGTGTAAGAAGCAACATAAGGCTTTCTAGAAGGTAAAAAAATACAATTCATTATTCTTGTAAGAAATATTGTCCCTGGCCTCAAATTAAAATCTTAGAATCATAAACTTTCTTTTTTTAAAAGATAGAAAAGAAAAAGAGAAAGAGAGAATCAACTTTATTTTTTCATCTGAATTCTGTTTTTCTGACACTTAGTTGTGTTTGTGGTGTTGGGGTTTGAACCCAGGTCCTTGTGTATGCCAGGCAAGTACTGTAACCACTGAGCTACTGACCCAGCCCTAGAATCATAAACTTTAATACTGGAAAGCACCGTAAATGAGGCAGTGGGACCCCAAGGTTTCCTAAAGGTGCTCTTGATAGTCTGTTCCTAAAAGACATTAAGATGCACCCCTAGGAAAACCCTTTCAGAAATAAGCCAGGACTTTAACTGCAAATTCATTTGCAGATTTCAAAATACGCATGTACACTTGAAGGGCAAAGTATACAGTATTTCCCAGCACATTTCATTGCAGAATTAATTGTAGTTTTGCAGATAATTTCACATATCTACAGTATAAATTTTGGGAACTCTGATTTAAACCAATTTCTAATTTTATGAAGAAGAAATTGAGGCCATATTGGTATGTAACTTGCCCAACCCAACAAAACTACATAATGGCATAGAACACACTGGGTTTCAGTTTTTCCTAGTTCCTAAATTCAGTAATTTGTTCTTTGAATGATGTCACACCGCGTTCATTCTTTCCAAATTGTCATGATTCAAAATTACTACTCTAAAAAAGTATGTTAAGAAAAAAAAATGCTCACTAAAAGTCTTTTTTCACTATTTTATGCTGCTTAATGTAATCATTGCCCACCCAAAGTCCAACACCCTCAATGCACCCCCCCAAAGATGAGAATTCTCAAATGGCATCTTTGTGGTTTCCTCAAAGTGAGACCACTAGATAAGAATAGCAACACAAATTAGATTAACTATAGAATTTCTGCCTCTCTTGAGTTCAAACCCAGATGTGTAGTCAAATTTGTTGGCTTTAAAATGTTCATTTTGAGAAAGAGCCCTTGACTATAAATGAAATGATTCAAATATTTAGGGAAAATTTTTCATGGTTATTCAATGATGTGATAAACCATTGCATTTGCCAAAAATAGGTACTCACTCATATACTCTAGTTCTGACTTTCATTTGGAGGAGTGGGTAAAAGGGGAAGAAGTGGGACTATGGGGCAGAGTGTGGGGAACGTGTGTTGATCTCAGGATCATGGAGCAAAGCGGTGGGTGAATTCCACAATGTATGTACAGTTCATCAGCCAGAGAGGCTTGAGAATGGAAACCCAAGGCTATTCTGCAAACAGTTCCAACAGATCTTAGAAAAGGGAAAGTGTGGCTTTCTAACACACTAGAATACTGTTCTGGTACAGACATGCATTCAGTTCTACCCAATAGAACAAGCTTTATTGCTTCAGATGATTGACAGACACTTACATTGTCTTTATCATTAAAAAGAAGAGTGTTCCAAACTTGATAAATGATTTAAAGAAGCAATGATATAGAATCCTGGGAACTAAGAATTATGACCTCAATGTAAGACCTCAGTATACCCATTTTCAGGATAGACTCCCATCCACTGGTGTTATTTGTTCCTCTGAGGTATCCTTACTTCTTCCTCTTATTCTCTGTAAGTTTAACCTAAGGAAATTCAAGCTCCAAAATTATTGGAACTTCTTTATTTTTAAAACAAAATAGACAGGAAATTTAATGCTCTGTTATTTGGATAACTAGAGCCCTAAAACTTTGCTGTTGATGAATCTGTTGTGGTTTTGTTTTATTTTAAAGTGTTTGCAATTGTCATCTTAATAGAATGCATTAACTACATGATTGCTCAATTTTCAGAGTAAAATTTCAAACTTCTGCCAACTCAACTTTTAATTTAAAAATGCAAAAAGAAATAGAAATATGAAATTCTGAATATTAAATCTTTCTTCAGCCCACTGTCTGATTCTCTTAAGGTCTGTGAAGATATTTTTAGGCTTTGAACACATATAAAATTCCATGGCTGCTTTAATATACATACAGGCTCGAAACAGATGAAAGCTTCCATCTGAATGGTATAGATTCCCACTCCCACACAAAGTCCTCAGACAAAACACATGAAACTAAGTTTAACTATTCCAGATTAAAAAAAAAAAAAACTAATTCAATCCTGCCAGGATTTGAAGCTGAAATTCTAAGGATTTTTAGGTTTTGCAAATCTGTTCTTTAGCTTTAAACACACTCCCCTGTGAAGCGCTCTAACACGGAATCACATCCCAAGAGTTGAACGATGTTGACAGAGGGACTCTTCATTATCCCACATTGATGCAATCCTGGGGGTCATGGTAAATAACAGAATATTAAGTGAGTGTTCTCTGATATAAAAAGACAAAGTCCTTTAGGAAGGATGGATTTCTGTTCCTGGATGAGCGAGGAATCTGTGAACCAAGGGAAAACATGACCGTGAAGAAAAGAGCACGTTCTATCTATATATAGCCAATCCACTTAGCAAGGAGACAGACTTTAATCGAGACCTTATTATGTACTGCGCATCATGTAAAGTTTTTTAGACATTTTAATTTTATTCCAATAGTATTCAGAAGTTTGCTCACAAGTGACTTTTTCATCCTGTTTTACAGAGTAAAAATATAAGGCTCAATGGTTAAATATTTCACCCAAGTTTACAAGGTAACTAGAAATGACAAAATTTGATAGGCACATAGTTAGTACTATAAGACTAAGTTTACCCAAGCATCGGGGAAAAGTTCCTATAGCCAATGTAACTAGAGGAGGTGTGAAATCTACCAAAAAACAAAAAAAAATATATATATATATAGCTTCATACATAGTGATTTCCAAATTTTGTGTGACTTTCCCAGCTGCTTGGAAGACACATCTGAATGAAAATACGTATATGCATGAGGTCTAAGGATAAGGAATGAGATGTTATTGTTTCTCAGTAAGATAATATTCTAAAATATTTCTAAATAAGAAAATGAAGCTTTCAGATTTGGCTCCGCAGTCCAAATTCAATAGTTCCAATGAAAAATATCTACTTACTCTACTTCTGTTATAAAGTTCAATGGTTTTCCAATATAATGGCTACACTTAAACTAGTTGAATTCAGACTTGTTAACTAAAATACTACAGCATTGCCTCCCTCATTAGGAAGAGTGATATAGTTCGTGAGAACTTGCAGAAGAACACTCAGTGTGCATCTTCTATGAACTTATAAACTTAATACAACATTTGATAAACTGCCAAGTTTATTGAAATTTATTGCTAAACTATGAAAAATTCAAAACTCTCATTAATATTTTCAAAGCTGGTTTTTCCGTCCTATTGTTTTCAACTGAACCCTTACAATCATGAAATACGGGCTGCCTTGCAGGTGTAGGGAAATAATTCTCAATGGGTCTATTATATTCCTGTACATCTTGAAAGAAAATCATTGCCCTTTCTTCCACAACATCTTTTCAAGGAAGTTTGTATCACAAAGTCTTTGAATATAGAGACAGTGTCTCTCTTGAGCAAAAAGTAAGTTTATTTACAGTTTTGGAAGGTGGAAATAATGTCTCCCTTTGGAACAAAGAACAGGTATGCTTTCTAATCATCATACAATGTTGTGGTTCCCTAAACACAGAATTCCTCTCTTGTAACATTACTCATGGTGTGTGCAGGAATCATCTGGCTTTCTTCACATCACTCTATGAAAATTGGAGCTTGAGGAAGAGGCTCAAAGTGACTGACATTTTGATTATTTCTTTTGCTGTGAATAATAAATTGTTCTTTGTCTCTGATCCAGAAGTCTTGTGTCATCAACCAGCACCTATGTAACTGTGACAGGCTAGTTTTTTGTAGCTTACAGCAGAGTAAAATCTCAGACCCTTTATAATTCTTGACACAGACAAATGTGTGACCTCCTGTATTTAAGAATGTGCATAAATGCATGCTTTTTATGTGTTTTCTAGTATTGTTTTTGTTGGGGAAAATACATAGGCAGAAAAAAAATTTCATGAAGGTAAATAAAATTGGAAAGGGGTAAATCACAATGAGACGTAGTGTATTTAGCCATCTCAGTTCTATTCCATATTGGTTTGGCATCCAGAATAGAGTATGCAGTAAGACATGCATACTCACAATGAAATACCTGAGACAGGCAAACTTTATTTTTAAGAGATGTGTTTTAGCACACAGTTTTGGAGTTCCAAGGACATGGCACCTACATGAGCTCCATCCTGTATCACAACAGGATGGATGGCAATGCACAGCTATGGTGGGAACATATGAAGGAACAAGGACAACTTACTGATACAGGAATCTGAAGGGCCAGGTAGGGCAAGGCTCAGGCTTTTACAGCAACCCTCACACAAGAACTAACCAGGGTCACACAAGAAATATCTTAATCCTTTCTAAGGGCACCAAAGGACATCCCACTAGGTCCCACCTCTTAAACATCCACTCTACCACCCTGGGGACCAACTTACTGACACGGGAAACTTTAAGGGTACAAGCAACATCCAAACCATACCACACACGAAGAGGGAAATATCCAGAAAAGGCATCACAAAAATGATACCAGATAGTCACTAAGGAACAACCACTTCCACATCCCCAGAGGTCATCAAGAAGCCACAAACACAACATGACCACCAGGGTCATTGGGCTGGTTGGCTGCATGTCAGCGTGTCCTCCTGACTCTGAAGATGAGTTGCATACTCAGTTTGGACACTTAAAATATCTTTTATCACATTCAACTTTGCTTTTTAAGTATTGATATAATCTAGAGGTGTAATTTTAAGAAAAGTAACTAAACATTGGTTGCCTTCATTTGAAAGATTAGCCTCAAGAAGTGATGCCTTGACAAAGATAAGATAGCTCAAACTTTTTGAAATTGTCTATTATTACAACTGCTAAATTAGTCACTTAAGTTTTTTTTCCAACTGGGTAGAAATAAAACAGTATTGTTTTGAGACTCTGAAAAATACTTCTGGAAAAAATACGTTTATAGATCTATTATATGAATCATCATTTTTCTGTAACTGAGGGGAACAAAAATGTGTTTTATTCAGATAATAAATAAAAGAGTCATTGAAATTATCTTTTAAACTTACTTCTCACTCCCACCCCCATATAAAAAAATGCCTTCCACATAGTAGCCTTTAGTAAATATATCCTGATTCAAATAAAATCAGTTTATAGAGAGAAGCATATATTGAACTGAGTTCTACAAATTATCTCTTAAACTCACTTTCTTCTAATGGTTTGCTCTACCAAATGAAACAACTTAAAATTTCCATAATTAATGGTGTCTTTGATCTCACATGTTATATTTTGTCATCTTAGAATCGCTTAGCATTGTTCTGGAGGCCTCTACCCTACTTCTTGCATATAAAATGTAAATACCCATTCAGAGACAAGATATGTCATATATTTTTCCATATATGAGGGCATTCTTCTCCATTATGGTAAAATGGCCTAGTTTAAAAGACCTAAATTGGGAGAAGACTAGAAAGGTATCCAATATGGCCCTGAAACCCTCTTCAAGTTCAATGACCTTGTTATTATGACTCATCTCTGAAAAACTGTGACTGTGGCCATTTATGATGCATAGTGGCATCATTTCCAAAGAAGAAAAAAACTAGGGAAGTAATTGTATTGGGGAGAGAGATAAAATATTAACGATTGAGAACTATGGGAATTGTTCTGCTTAAGAAACTCAGTGAATGTCTAGATCTTAGACTTCACCTCCTTGCAGGTGATCTTCAGTGTCAAAGTCTCATCAGTAGTTCCCAGATAGGGCTGGAGCAGTGGCTTAGTGTTAGAGCACTTGCTGGGCATGCACAAGGACCCAAGTTCGAATCCCCAAATCCCAACACCACATACACAACTGTCAAAAAATACAAAATAGCTTATTCTCTTTCTTTAAAAAATAGTTTCCAATTATATTGTTTTATTCTATGGACAATCCACTACAAACACACAAACATGCACATGGAGTATACATATAAATATAAATCTGTGTCAAGAACTGCTTTGTGGTGTTAGTAAGATATTGAATGGGAGAAACTTCTCTGTTTTCCAGAATAGCAGCTATGGCTCAAAGCTCAGGATAAAAGTACAAAGTACCCAGCCCCAATGAGCTTCTGACAGCTGGAGACTGTGCATTAGAAAAGACAGAACTGACCCTATGGCCAAAAGTTACTGCCACAACCTCTCCAAAACTGATCGTGAAGAGACGGCATGGACAGGCAGACTCATCGAGAGAGCATTACGGTGACATTACCTCCTTTCCCTCTTGCTTCTACCTACTACATACAGATTGAAGATGCAAAACATGGAAGAGGGAGAGGGAGTGAGTATCCAGGGCCACACCTTGCTGCACATCAAACTCCTTACATAACCTAGACTACAAAGAGGAAAGGAAAGAGCTTTGAAGTGGATGTGACACTGAAAAATTAAACAGATATGGACTGATTTTTAACTAGCGACTGGTGAGTTACAGTTTGCTCAAGGTGCTACTAGAGATGGGAAAGGAGGAACTACTAAGTCTGTTAGGTAAAATAAAACTATTTTATACTTAAATTCCAACAATGCAAGACTCATCAGTTAATCGTTATGCTTTAGATGGATCAAAAGATATATGCTAAATTTTATGCAAACCACAATCAATCATTGTACATTAATAAAAGGTAAAATGAAGCTTCTAGGTTTCTGAGAAATGTTATCAATTCACAAGTGCATTTCCCTGCAGGCAACCGTGGGCATTTTTCCTAACATTTTCTGATGTTTGTATTATGATGCTAAGAATCAGAAGATCTCCTGAAGTGTGGGAGGAATGTACTCATTTGTACATGACAGGGCATGGGTAGGCTGCAGGAAACAGGGACTTAGGTGCATTGTGTGCCTACTATTTACTAACTACACACCCTAAATATGTGATCCCATTTAATCTTTGAATTCTATATATACACATATGGATAGATACACATAGAGGTAATTATTAGAATAAATGTTCGGAAGCTTCAACTAAAATAGCTCACTATGTTGAATTTAATTTTTTCAAAGCAAGGATGTTTACTTTTTAAAGTATGACAGTTTGGAGAATATAAGAATTTCCCACTATTATATCCACATAAACCTAAGGCATGTTGCCAGAATCATCTACAAAATCAAATATAAAACTAGTGTGAAATAAAATCTAAGTTCTATTTCTTTTTCTTGACAGTTTCCTCAACTAGAAAATGATGGAATTGGCATGAATCTCTTAGGTACATTCCAACTCCTACAGTCTAAGATTTTTACATGATAGAGTGGGAAGGATAAACTGAAAAGCTCAATTGTTTGTACCAAGCAAATCTAAATTAGCCAGGTCTAAGGTTATATCCACACAATGTCACCTAATCAGTTGAAAAGTGAAGGTCTCAGGCCAACTGTAGATTTGCCATTACAGAGGAGGCAAATGGCCACGCACAAAAAAAAAAAAAAACCCATACGAACAAAAAACTTATTCTGCAATTACAACTGTTCAGATGTGAACTAAGAGCTCTGAGATTTCTCAAGTCCTACTGTCCTTCTTCCAATAATAAACTGCATCCCAACAAATTCTCTTTTGGTAGTGCTGTGGCTGTGTACACCACGTGGCATTTTCTCTGGATGCTTTTCTTGGGAAGTTCTGGAACTTCAGCCTCTCGGGGTTGCACAACCTTAAATTATCTTCCTTGAATGTTGACGCTTGAACAGACCTTATGCTAGTTTCTTCTTTTTACAAATGAGGAAACTAAGGCTCACCGCCTGGTTTTTTAGCCTACACCAGCGCAAATTCCAGCATACTGGCCATGACATCTTCATCTCCTTAAGATAACTTCCTTTGTTTCTCTTACCATTAGAGTCCAAACTACCAAAACTATCTTACAAGAAAATGTTTCCATAAAAGCTAGAAATGATGTGATACAGCAAGGGAGAAAGATGTAGACAGAGGAAACATGATAAAAAGAGGTGTTTTTTTTTTTTGGTGGTTTTGATAAATTTCTCATCAGGTGATTTATCATTTGTTGAGCTGAAGGCAATAGAAGCATAATTTCAGGCTCCCCTAGATTTCACATTTGACTTAAAATAAACCAAAATGGACTTTAAAAAAAAATAATGTCCCAAAAGGATACTTTGTTCTTTTTTCTCTGAAGTGAATCCAAAATCAACAACAACAAAAAAGAAACCGCTGAAGGATGGACTGCCTTAATCTGGATTGTTTGGTCACTGCTTCATTCAATTTAATTTAAAGCAAGCAACTTTTATTGAGTATGTGATGTGTTTAAAGCACAATCTCTTTTATTTTCCTGTCTCATGACTATGTATCTCTGAACTCTTAGAAGTGAGTTGAATAGGAGGTGACAGGTAAATGCAAATTAGAGTTCAAGTATATATTTGGCCCTTGAAAACTAAACTTTCTGTACTTTCTAAAGTAAGCTAGTTTCAGATGGAGATGTGATACCGGAAAAGTATCTGGCAGCACTGAATGAATGTCTGTGCTGTTAATTCTTTCGCTTATGTTTTATCGAGTTGATGAGTCCCTCCCAAGCCCAGTGTTCCAGGGGATTTAAATGTATATGTATATGTGGGGGGAGGGCTCTTTCTCTTGATCTTCAGAGCCATGACTCAAAACTACCTTAAATGAGAAGTTATAACTACTTCATATCAACATACCCGAAACAATCCTTCTGGGGACTTAAGTAACTGTCTCCACCTTTATAAGAGCTAAAACATAAACTTTCTTCCCAGTTTACTCAGCTCAAGCAGTTGGTAATGTCAAAGTCTCTGAAGAAAATTTTAACCCAAAAGTTACTAAGACTAAGAATGTTACGTTTTAATCATTGTAACTTTGGATTTACAAACATAAACAACCAAGACCAGAAATGCCCATGTTAATTTTTTTTTAGTTTTGAATTTGCAAACTTGGTGCTAACAGTCCATCACTTTTTTAATTCACTAATGTAGGGGTGGAAAGGTTGTCATGAAATTACTGTGTAAAAGTTTTGCCTTAATTGTTAATTCTTTACAGAACTATTAATATTTGTATAAAATGTTAGATTTGTTTAGGACTTCTATCCCTCTAAGACGTTTACAGATTTTAGCTAACTGAAGTTCACCACATCACTGAGGTGGAAGAAGACTTAGAAAGTTTGACTCTCACTTAAAAGATGGATAAAACGAGAATCAGAAAGTGATAGTTTGGTCTGACAATATGTAGATGGTACATTTCAGAGATGCTTGGGACCAAGGATAGGAAGTCTCAGAACTCCCGTTCCAAGACACTGTACCAGATCCAAGTATCTGCCCCCTTGTGTCATTGTCACAGGTTCAAGAGTTCATGCTGGAGTGAGAGTGTAAGGAGGACACTTTAAAAAAACTGACTCTTAACAGTTCTGGGCTCGAGAGAGCCCAGAAGTTGTCAGAAGGATTCTAATCCCAACCTCATTATCCCCCTCAACCAAATGAACACAGAGCTGTAGAGCTGTCACAACCTACAGAGATGGAGGACCCATTTCCAGATGCCAGTGGCTTTCCAGAACAGCCATTCTGGGCTCTTTGTCTTGTACTAGAGTTACTTTTGTATATGGCACCATGAAAAACACTGCAGAGTCAGAAAAAGTCTTGGCTCTCTCCCCTGGTGTTTGTGTTATGTAAAAGAGTCACTAAACCCAAGTGGGCTTAGTGCCCATGTCTGAAAACCTGGGATAGTAAAGCTATGAGACCATACATGAGAACTAAATGGTAAAATATGGAAACCTTTTGGGAATTAGTGGACTAAAAATTCTTATTTTTCCTTCTGAAATAGACATATCTACAGGCGGGGAAATAGATCTATCTACTAATGGGGTGAGGGTGACTTGAGGATTCAAGGTTTGTGTTTGTGTAACTTGATTTGTTGTTTGCAATTGAATTCATATATGTTTGTGAAAGATTCTACACAGAACTCTGCTTATATTCAAGAGCCCAAATGTAGTTCAGGTTATTAGAAATGCAATGTAACTCAACTTGAATCTCTTTTTTGGCATTATTATTATTTTTTGGACAAAATAATCTTTGTGTTCAGAACATGAAAATACAGGAATATGAGCATGAGAATCTATTTAGTTGTAAATTTTGAATTCTAAGTATTTTTATCTAAAGGAATTTTCTTTTCTAACATTTTTTAATTTTGTTCTTAAAATTTTATTGAGGAGTTGAACTGTTGTACAATCACACATGCATGTGTTGTAACAATATAACATGCCCCGATCCTAATCCAGAATCAATCCCATCATCCACACTCCAGTTTCTTGACTCTTCTGTATTTCCCCCTATAACAGGTACATTTCATACGGTGGATGCATTCTTTACTGGCATTATTAATCAAGAGGTTTTCATTAGGCAGTATGGCTCAGCTCACCTGGAACTCTAAGGAAGGGGAAATTGCAAATGATGACCTCAGCCTCAATACATACAACCTCAGGTCAACTTGAGGCACCTCACAGGTGGAGGATGACAGAGGGGAAAGCTCTAAATCTGTAGGATGAGCTGTCATTGACTCCACAGGGGGAAGATATGACTCACTGCAGTGTCTAGACCCCAAAGTGCTGAGGCTGTTGGTCACAGCTTCCTCTAATGGATTCCATATCTTCGGTTACATTTTCTTCACACCACCATATCTCGTTTGATTTTTCCATATCTCTTCATACAAAAGAAACCAAATTCTGTTTCCTTCACCAGAACTAAAATAAAACACAATTATGAATTAAAGCAAAGGGGAGCACCAAGAAAGAACTAAACCTTTAATTTTTTTATTTTTTAACTATCACATGAATCTCACTTTTCTGGTTCTTACAGAGGTTGGAGGTACTTAAAAATTGCAGGGAGAACTGTAGAATTCCTATAACAAGAAATGCTTACTCCTGGCCAAAATTTTCTTCAGAAAAAAATGAAAAACAAATTTGAAATTTCCCAAATGTCTATTATCATGATTCTGATTGCAATAAATCCAAACACTGAAATATTGTAATTGCCCCACACAATTATTCTTTCTTCAGGACAGGTGCTCCCACTAAATGAAATAATTGTTTAGGTTCAGGTTGTAAAATATTTCAATGTTCCAAATTTCATTCTGAGAGTTATTAGTTTTTTAAAAGCCACATTAATTTAGTTCTGGCTCAAACAAGCTCCCTAGGTTTTCTTTGAAAGAGTTTAAGTGCAGTTCACATTTGAGTTAAAAAATAATCATAAAGTCAGGTTCACATCAGGTTTAGCAAACCTTGTGGTGTCTTAGGGTTTGAGATTGAAAGCTGTATTCAGGCCTAATCCTGGCTTCAGAGGCCTGGAAGTTTTGCTTGGGTGGGCCCCTACTGAGAGGTAACTGGCTGAGTTTTATGCAGTATCTCTGAAGCAAGAAAAGAAGAGGGGAGTGGTCATCTCCTTTGTGTGGGGGAAAGGAAGTGCCCCAGTCCTCTGCAATTCAACCTGAAAAGTCACTCTGGTATGGCTTCCCTGCCACCCTGAAACTTGAGTTCCTGGCAGTTGAACCAGATGGGGGCTGAGGAGGGGAGGAAGGAGGATAGTCAGTCTCCCCACATAGGCCAACATTTTCTCTTTACAACTCCTCCCACTTCACCCACAGCAGGGCTCCCAAGGGGCACACCCACGTCTACTGCCAGGAAGAGTTTTCTCCCACCCCCTTCACCTCTTCTTTGCCTAACTTAACTTAAATATCACTTTTCAGACAGGCCTCCCTGACCTTCTCCTTTCAAATGAAATCCCCATATTATACATGCCATGTTTCCCTTATTACAATTGTAGTTATAACACTTGTGTGGTCATTGCTCATGTTTCTTGTTTTAGTTAGATTTTCATTACTATAACAAAAAACCTGAGGTAGGCTACCTTTCCAAGAAAAGTGATTTATTTAACTCAGAGTTTTGGAGACTGAAAGTCCAAATGGCATAGCGAAGTCTCCTTCCCTGCCTCTGCTTGCAAACACCATACCAGGGTGAGAGTACATGTAGATTTCTGTCTGTGTGGTCTTTCTCCCCATCCTTATTAGGCTACCAGAGTTCAATCGTGGGGCTCCATCCTGATGAATGAATCCAATCATTTCCCAAGGGCCCCACTTCTAAGAACCACAGTCAATTTAGTTCCCATCCTCTTGATAGCATTCATGTGAGACTTTGGGGATTAAACTCCTGCATAAGTTTAGGGAGACAAGTTATATTGAGACCATTAACAGTCTCCTTCACTACACTCTTCAATCCATAAAGTGAAGAAGACTGGATGTTATTTAATTCTCTCCTCACGGCCCCCTAGCTATGGTGTCCAGGAGATAATCATGGAATAGGCAGCCCTCTGCTTGCCAGTACCAATCCCATCCATTAATTGCTTGTCCCATCTTCAAGTCCGATTTTATATTCCAAATATCCTCAGGTGAGCTACACCTTTCTCGGTTAGCAGAAATAATCAAAACTATCAATTATTGAGGCCCTAATATGTGTTGAACATGGAACCAATGATATCGAAGACCTTATTTCATGAAATCTTCTCAACACTGTGAAGTGTGCGAAGTTATTATTACTATGGAAAGGGGAGAAGAAATCAAGATTGGATTAAGCCGAGGACAGAGTGACATCTTGGTGTGGAGCTGGGAAAGGGGGTGGTGGTGAGCACTGTGGAGGGAAAAGTAAATGAGACATAATGAAGGCAGAGTGTGCAAATAGACACTTCTCATGTCATGATTTCTGCATTCCGCCCCGTCCGTACCAGGGAACAGCAATGCATACAGATGCCAAGTGTGCTGCTGAGTGCAGCACAGAAAACATATTCCGGAGTGGAATCCCTTTTCCTGGTGATCAAAAGAAAGAAAAAATTACAGATCAAAGGATAATGCTAAAAAGAGATTTGACTCCTTAGCCCCTATTGTTTGATATCTATTAAATATATTCTTTCTCGGTATCTATAAAATTTTAGCTAAGACAAGGGTGGTCGGCATAGATAAGTGTCTGGCCTCCTTCCAGTCCTGTGAGTCTACAGTTCTAAGCTGCCATGATGATTCCACTGTGTCTTGTCAATGGCTCTTCCCTTCAGACTGAAGATTTATCTACCCACTGAAGCTGATTCTGATAACATCTAAAATGTCTAAACTGATAGTGTCATAAAGATATTTTTGACTTCCATTTACATCCCATCAAGATACATAAGGAGGAATTTGATGATTAAAAAGTTAATTTGGTCCATTGTGACAGGCAGACTTTTCTGGTATCTCACCTTTGAATCAAGAAGGGGTAACAGCTCCTCTGGAGTTTGTCCTGCAGCACTTTAACCCTTCAATGACAATTGGCATACTGACTCCAGGTCACTCTCTTCTCCTCTACATTCTGTCATTTCCAGGGTCTGGTACAACTGCATTAATCAGGCACTGTGTTAAACTGTGATAATTAGATCATTTAATACACCACAACTTTTAAAGAGGATGCTGCTAAAAATGCAGACTTAGAAGAATCTCAGAGGGTTTTATTTCACTAATAAGACTGTGATTATATTTTTTAAAGAGAGAGGGACAGCGAGAGAGAGAGAAAGACAGAATCAATTTTATTTAGTTTTTCATGGACTTTCGTTGCTCACACACTTCATTGTGTACGTGCTGCTG
Source organism: Aplodontia rufa (assembly GCA_004027875.1). Taxonomy (NCBI): domain Eukaryota; kingdom Metazoa; phylum Chordata; class Mammalia; order Rodentia; family Aplodontiidae; genus Aplodontia; species Aplodontia rufa. The sequence continues at coordinate 64,014 of PVKS010008049.1, forward strand.
GGGTTTGAACCAGCGTACTTGGGCATGCAAGGCAAGCGCGGTAACCGCTGAGCCACTGTTCCAGCCCAAGACTGTGATTATTTTGATGTAACTTGAAATTGTTGAATTTGAGATAGATTTGAGGCATGAAAACATTTGAGAAATAATAATGGTAAGAAATGGTTATGGAGATAGAAAGAGATGTTCTCTTTGGCCAATACCTGTAATTCCTTCCTGGATTTTTCAATTTGAGTGAAAAGACTATGGGGACAAAAGTTACCATCTTCAGGTAAAGATGAAATTGGAAGGAAATAGAGACAGGCTCTCTATTCCTATTGTTTAATCTAAATTCATTTGCCAGTCACCATAGAATCAGGAAGGCACTAAGTGCTTGGTTTTGGACCAACTGGCAACCTTTTACCTCATATTTAGCAGTATTTTTACCTTATAAATTAGTTATTTAAAGTAATATGCTTTAGTAAAAGAGGAAAAAGAAAAAGAAGTGATAACAATGCAAATATATTACATCATCGTATTTGATCTCACGTGAATTTTAAGAAGAAAAATGTGGAAGCATGCCAATGGATGAGGTTAATGACTGATTCACTTCCATTTCGATCTTTATTCCAGCTTACAAACTTGCACACAAAACCCTGCACACATGCACTAAAAATGAGAAACAATAAATTAGAAGGGGAAAAAATGAAACGTATCCACAATATTAAATTCAATAAAAGGAACTGAATAACCAGAGCTTTAGGCTTAAGAGAGCTTCTTTAAATGTTTTTATTTCATTATAAATATTTTATCAAAAAATAATAGTTTTAGCACAAATTCCACTTTTCAAAGCTCACACAGCTCCAACACTGAGGTTATCTTGTTTGGCATTAGAAGAGCTCATGTCTACATTAAAGCTGAAATCTTAGAAGTGACATAAACAGGCCTTTTTCTATAAAGATAAAAGGCTAAGCTTTAAAGGATTCTATATTTATAGATAAATGTTTCCATAGTAATCAGTACTATAAAACTTGCTGGTGTCAGCAGTCCTTTGCATACAAAAAATGGCTGATATTAAAATGAGCTAGATTCAGAGAATCAAATGTAAATTCTTTTATCTTAAAAAAAAAAGAAAGAAAGAAACAGGAGGTGGCAGGACTTTTGTGAGACAAGAAATCGTTTTGAATTTTGTTGGAAACTCCTCTACTTTGGGTCACATGCACCACTTACTCCCACGGAACATGCCCGGGATGAAGGCTTGACCTTTGGGGACACTGAGGACGATGATGAAAAGTAATTTCCCACAGCACACTCATTACTACATCCTCAGATGATGAGCTTGGAGCTATGCACTTTAGATTTTCCCAGCGTCTGAGGTCAGTTTTGTTTTAGGAAGAAAGTTCAGGAAGAGTGAAAATGAAGTTCAGAAGTAGAGAAAATTAAAAAGACAAGAATGCAATTGTATTGCTTTATTAGTTGAGTCAGGAATGAATGGGAGAAATGTCCCTCATGACATTGTATAAAACCAGTAAGAAATCTGTTTTTGATATGCTCGGCTACCCCCAACAAAAATAGAAACAAAATCCTCACGAAAAGCCCAGTTTATAATCGCCCCCAACTGGAACCGTCTGAAAGTCCACCAACAGCAGAGATAACTATTTGAGGTACATTTATGAAATAAAATGCTATAAAATCAAGACTGGAGAGGTGGCTCGGAGGTAGAGCACTTGGCTGGCATGCATGTATACCTGGGTTAGAACCCCAGCACCATGCACACAACTAAGGGTTGGAAAAACAAAAAGCATATGAAAAAAATAAATAAAACCAACTCTTGCTTTTAAAAACAATGCTATAGAATCCTAGCGAACAAACTCCTATTATATGCCAATGCACCAAAGAAATATTGGGCCAAAGAGGACAGTCACCCGGAGAACATGGTGCATGACTCCATGCAGAGCTCACAAGTGGACAGGACTGACCTTCCGGTTAGATGACCTTGGGTAGCCTGACTGGGAGGAGATCCTGGGATCACAGGGATGTCTTCTCATTAATCTACTGGTTACAATGGTGTGCTCACTTTGTGAAAATTTGTCACGCTGTGCATTCATGATTTATGCAGTTTTTTGCGTGAATGTCATACTTTAATAAGAACGGAAGTCAACTTCAAGACGGTCGGAGCATTTTTCACTACATGCAGATAAACGTTCCCATTGTAATCAGCTCCGTTTTATCTGTCCTAGATACCCGCTTAGTTCTGTTCCTCTTGCCCAGCAACCATTTGACACTTCTGAGGAGACAAAACACACGGTGCATAGACGCATTCTTCCGAGCCCAGTTGCCCACATTTTTATACTATCTGTGGAGACACATAATCAGTTATTTGACTGCTCCAAAGCCAACAGAGTCTAGGACTTTGCTGTGGGGGGCATGTCATTTTTAAATAAACAATGAAGCTGTTCAGGATTGTGTGGTGTCTGTGTTACCGCCTTACTAGAGGGGCGAGTGTAGGCAGGGAAGAGTGCTTCAGTTGCCCAAAAAGCTCCCTTGGCCACCCATGAGCTTAATGGGATTGTGCTGGGCTCTGAGAGACTGGCAAGCAGGGTAGAACCATGAGTCTCCTCACTTCCTCAATAGAGAATTTTAGTTTAACATTCTCATGGGTTTCCATGTAGCACTTGAGTGTCTAATAAACAGAAAATTAAGTGGAAACTTAAAACATTACCTTCCAGGAGGTTTTTTATTTTTTTTTTGAGGGAGTCCCTTTTTCTTTCTTTTTTTTGGGGGGGTAACCAGGGATTGAACCCAGGTGTGCTTAACCGCTGCGCCACATCCCCACCCCTCCTTTTTTTTTATTTTGAGAAAGGGTCTTACTAAGTTGCTTAGGGCCTCACTAAGTTGCTGAGTCTGGTCTTGAACTTGTTATCCTCCTGTATCAGTCTCCCAAGTCACTGGGATTATAAGTGTGTGCCACATGTCCAGCCACTCCAGGAATTGTTATTGCTCATGAGGACCAAGAGGAATAATGCCCCTCCTTAATACTTTTTAAAAATTCTTCAGCATGAGAAGCAGCTAGGTATGAAGAGCAAGCAGTGAGGGAAAACTGGTAAAGAGCCTAGGCACTATAGTTCCCAAGTGACAATGTGACCCCAAGCATAATATTCTACCTCCAGGAGCCTTTGCTCCTTCACCCCGAAAGAGTGCTCTTCACAAGACCTTAGTAAATATTCAATGAGACAGTAGTAGAGTCAGCCGGTCAATTTATTCTGGTACAAAGTCCAGTAAGCACTTAATAAATGCTAACTATTATTGCTATTATGTTATTGCTCTTGAAAAGTATTCAGCTTGGGCTGGAGTGGTGGCTCGGCGGTTACAGAGCTTGCCTGGCATGCGAGAGTATGCGAGTTCAAACCCCAGCACCATGTACAACAACGAAGTCTTGGAGCAATGAAGGCCACATGAAAAACTAAATAAAATTGATAATTGATTATCTCTTTCTCTCTCTCTCTCTCTCTCTCTCTCTCGCTGTCCCTCAGTCTTTAAAAAAAAAAAAAAAAAGAAAAAAGTATTCAGCTTAATATCTGGATTTTTCCATTGCACGGGTTTGTAAACTGGAATCCTGACTGTTCACATGTTATAAGGTTGCCAAACATTCATGCATAATCTTCAAATTGCCGCAGGTCCGCTGGTAGTTATTTTCATGGTGAGGTGAGAGCTGCACGCAGGCACAGCGCTTCTGAGACAGGGTAGGTCTGTGTGTAGGAAGTCTGTCTCCAAAGACCACAGGAAGAAGAACTCTGAACCCATTTTCCCCGCACTTCTAACTGAGTTCCTTTTGGTCTCTGCCATCCTTTTCTCGCACCCCTTTGTTCTTTTCATGTTTGTTGCTGCTCCTGACCTTAGCCCAAGTTTAGGAATCAGGTTGCTCATGCACTAAAAGCCTAAACCTAAACAAGGATTAGTCATGAAAGGAAGACTGGAGGAGGGCACTAAGAGAAGGGAGTGTATATTGGCAGGATTCATTCATGCACACACATCGTACTTTTGGACGGTCTCCTGAGATGGGTTGCATGGTGCTATCACTGCCTGTATTCAAATGTATTTAATAGTCCTCATTGCATTTCTAATCATGTTGCTCATAAGGGAATTTCTACCCTGAGATATGACAGGGAGGCACAACAGGCACAGGGAATAAATATTGGCAAAACAAAGAGTGAAATATTTTACCTGCAACACCGGCCTTCACCTTCGACAAAGGCAAAATAAACAAAAACAAAAATCTGAATACGGCCAGGAGTTTCCTTAGGATCCAAGAAAATGCTATTCACTAGGGTGGCAGTTTTTCCAAGATTCCTTTTTACTTTTTTCTCCATTTCCTTTTCTCCTGCAAAATAAGAAATGTAAGTGTGAGAGTTCCATAAAAAGTTAGTTGTTTTTTCTTCCTGTTGCTGATGTTTTATTGATGGTCAGCAGAGAGTGATGTGCAACCAGGCAAGAAAAAGACTGTGTCAAGATTTTGGGTCTTCAGTTTTGCATCATCAAAAATCCAGATAAGCTAGATCCATTGTCAGATTTGCCAAGGTGTGTGAATTTTTTTTTTTCCCAAAGAGACAGAGAGAGGGAGAGACAGAATCAATTTATTTTTAGTTTTTCATGTGACTTAGGTTGCTCCAACACTTTGTTGTGTTCATGGCTGGTGAAATCCTGAAAGCTTACTGTGAGAACCAACATAGGTCACAAACTTGATAGTGCCTGACACTCTGCAAGCCCTCAACCAGCAGCAGTGAGCGTTATCCCACAGCCCTGTGGGAATGCCTTGATCAGGTGGTACCCACACAAATCTTTTCCATAAAACTTTTTATGATGGCAATACCTGAGCATCTAAGAAAATACAGGTGAACACTTGAACTTGGAACAAGCTCCAAATAAGATGAAGCTGGGGCTCGTGTTCCACACATGTGCACGTGGTGTAAACGACATAATAATAATAACTTCACTGGGTGGCTTTGGTTCTGAATTTAGATGAATCGTGTAAAAGGAAATCTATAAGTATAAAGAAGATGGAGTGAGGCAAAGTAGAGAAAGATGGGGATCCTCTGCAAAAGTGTCAAACTGTGCTTTTGCAACCATCCACATCCATGCCACACAGAGGGTTCCACCACAAAGGAGGACCCTGCCAGGTTGGCTGGGAGCCCTGGAAACTGCACATTGTTACAGGTTCATGTTTTCACACACGGTCAGTTCCTTCACGTGCATTTTCTTTTACTTCATATTCTTTCCTTTCTTCGAACTCCTCTCCAATGCCTCAGCCAAGGTAACACAAATGAACAAGAATCAAACCCTTGGCTTTGGCAAGTTTCAACAGTTTAGGTTAAACATTGTAGTGATGGTTGTAGAACACTACGAATATGCTGAAAACCCATGAATCGAACCCCGAAGATGGGTAAGTTGTATGGTATTAGAATTACATTTCAATAAAATTTTTTTAGAAAGTTATAAAATTTAGGTTGAGCCATAAATCACAAATTTGGAAGAGGATACCAAATGCCAGGATGCCCTGCAATCAAACTAAATAGATATGGTTCTGCTTCAGGAAAGAGAGGAATCAAAATTCCAGGGCTTTTGAAGATGGAGAGCTAGAGAAAGGATCTCTCTGGTTTGTCCACCTCCTGACCATTGGCCAATTCTTTAAAGGTAGAGGGTACAATGTTTATAGCAGCTCAATTTACTATAGCTAGACTATGGAACCAACCCAGATGCCCCTCACTTGACAAGTGGATACAAAAACTTTGGTACATATATACAATGGAATGCTACTTGGCCATTATTATGGCTTTTGATATCAAATGGATGGAGATGGAAAGAATTATGCTAAGTGAAGTATCCCAATCTCAGAGACTAAAGGGCCGAATGGTTTCTCTCATCTGTGGACGCTAAAATATATGGGGAAGCAGTAGGGTAGACGGCTAACCTAACAATACTTCAAATTGTATGACTCTCAGAGTAATAGGGGGATGGCTCTCTAGGATACTTGGAGGCATAGGGAGGGGAATGGGGAGGGGGGAGTGTATACGAAGAACTCATAGGAGACTGGAGAGTGGGAATATGGGGGAACCATCCCAGAAGCCG
>PVKS010008050.1:0-70121 GCA_004027875.1 Aplodontia rufa
AAAAAAAAAAAGAAAGAAAACTCCCTTTTTTCCTTCCTGGAGATTATCATGACCCTAAGTTTGACATTTCTCATTCCTATAAATGTGTTTATAGAATTTTATGCCATAATATCGATAAGCAGTATTGATAGTATCATTTTGCGTGTCTTCTGACTTTCTGTAAATGAAGTTGTACTATACTGATTCTGCAATTTGCTGTTTTCTCTCTGCATGACTTTGAGATTTTACAACTTTGGTGACTGAATCTTTTTTATATTATTTTTAAGGAGAGGGAGAGAGAGAAAGAGAGAATCAATTTTTTATTTATTTTTCCATCTGGCCATTGTTTCTTGAACACTTAGTTGTGCATGTGGTACTGGGGTTTGAAACCAGGTCCTCACACATGCCAGGCAAGCACCATAACCACTGAGCCATCGCTCCAGCTCCTGGTGACTGTATCTTAAGTTCTAGTTTGTTCATTTTAACTCTTGGCTGTGGTTCTGTTGAATCCCCATCCCCTGACACCTGTTCTTCTAAGGATGATGTTTCGTTAATGGCTAGTGGTTGCTTCAGATACGTGCTCTTGAATGTTGTTGCACTTTGGGCTGTGCTCCTTCATAGTAGTGGATTAATTCTTTTGTCTTCACTGTACACTCAGTACCTAGCTGAATTCCTTTAATTGTGCTTGATAAACATGCTTTGCCTGCCCAAGGAATTCTTGTTTTACTATACCTGTTCTTATGATGTGTGTTTAGGGAGCAGCTGTCATCCATCCTTTCCCAAGAGGGAAGATGGGCTGCTGTGCCCAAAGCCAAGGTAACCCTGTCTGGGAGCTTGATGTTTGTTGAGGCTGTCCAGTTATCATAGTTACCCCTTGAGAAGGAGGTCTCTTGATCATGTGGTGGTCATGGTGGTGATAAGGAAGTTAAGATCTGGAAATAAGAGGCAAGTACCCAGTCTATGGTTGGCACCAATGTCCACAGGAACTTTGATATGCCTGTGACACAAATCCCTCAAGAAGTCTAAATCTCCTAGTGGTGGGTAGATAAGACAGGTTCCATTGGTGAGGCATGTTTGTCATGTTTATCATAAGGTGAGAGAGGTAAAAGTGATTGAGCTAGACCAGGACCAATACAGGATTATGAGGGGCCTAGGAGAGATACAGAATGTTCAGAGGATGGCAGGTGTCTTTTTTATTTTTTTTTGTCTAAGGACCAGTGATGGGCAAGGAAAGGAAGATATGAAGGAGGGTTTTGAACCAGGTCTCAGGGAGTCTCAAGTAGGAGGCAATAGGAAGTGTTTGAGGAGTCAGACAGTACACTCCCAGGCATTTTGGGATCGTCTTGTGACTTGGACAAAGGAGGCCGGGGTAGGGGGGCGCTGGGAGATGAGGCAAGAGGTAGGAAAACCAGTTGGGGCATCATTATTCCTGTGATCTGACCCAAGTAGGGACTGTGGAGGAGTAAGAGTATCTCTCTCAGACAGGAGAAGAAAAAAAAAAAAATCAGAACCTGAGGGTGTGATAAAGCACAAGACTTTAAAGAAAGATTATTGAGACCATGAGATTTCCAATATGGAAACTGTAGCTGTAGGAGTGACAAAAATAGACCAGTTAGGAGGACTTCTGACTGAATTAGGCACTGAGCTGAAAGAGTGATTGGGAGTACAGGCTCTGGGGAAAAGGGTGGGCTGGAGCAAGGTGTGTGGGATGAAACGAAGAGGTCAGGTAAAGAGGAATTGACACAGGGCAATTTCCAGGCAGGAGGGACACCTAAGCCAGATGATCAGTGGATGATATGCCTTGACTTTGGCCATCTCTGGGGCCTTAGTAAGAAAGATGAGCTAGTCCAGGATAGGAGGAAGGAGTAAGTGGGTAGACAGAAGTTCTAAGTTCAGGAGACAGACTGGAGAATTTAGAGCATCTGATGGGAGAGTAGGGAATCTGGAACATTCAAGTCCAAGAGGAGGAGGAGGAGGAAGTGGGTAGCAGGGAGGTGTGTGCTCCTAGGCCTCAGTAGTGGGATGGAGACTTCTTGGCCAGTTTTATTAGGATCTATTTTTCATTTTTGATTTAAAAATATAGTTAGGGTACTGGGGATGTGGCTACATTGGTAAGCACGTGTGAGGCCAGCCCTTGTGGGGTGGGGGAAGAGATATAGTAGGGAATTGGAGAAAATACGTATTTGGGGGGGGGGAGTAGAATAACTTGAGGTGGAAAGGGCCACATGTTCATGGCCTTGAGACTGATTGGCCATTTCATAGCCTAGAGACCATGGAACATTGCTATACCTTACCACGCAGACCAGCTATTCCCTCACCTGCAATTGGATGTCCACAGTCATTTCTGGGTTTTTGAAGTCTGGCAAACGTGTGTTTGCAGGAGGTTTGTTTTCCTGGTTGAGTTTCTGAGGCTCTCATTCAAATCAGTTTGTAGGTTTTGAACATACCAACTCAATTATTAGAAGGTAACCTCAAATTTAAAATGTGTTGTGGATGATCGCTAATGTACAATGTTTAGTCCAAGTTGCTATGCTTGACTCAGACTCTTGATAAAAGAAGGCAGGTCCTAGAAATCCTATCCGGGCCTCCATCTCCCAAGGTTTCCAAAGCTAGGACATTGTGTGTAGGTCTCCAGACTACCACTCAGGCCTTGCCTTTTGGGGGTTTTTGTTGTTGTTTTTGGTTGTGTTTTGGCAGTTTTGGGGATCAAGCCCAGGGCCTCACACATGCTAGGCAAATGCTCTACCATTGAGCTAATATCCCCAGACCCGTGGGATATTTTTTGTAGTTGAGGAATCCAAGGCTCAGATTGGCCATGTCATAAGACCTTGGTGGTGTGAGGCCTCAATCCAAGTCTTCCAAAACCCTTCTGTATCACTGCAGTGCTGAATGAGATAAAATGAGATGAAGAATCTTGGGAATGAAGGGACATAGGTCATCAAGAAGAAGGCAAAGTTGGACCAGAGGTGGGAGAAAGGGAACTAGAGGGCATGGGGTCATAGGGAAGGCATAGGTAAATCAGAGGGAGGCATAGGAGCAGGACGAGCAGCAGGTGCCTCAGGTACAGAACTGGCCAGTCCATGTGTGGTGAGGGTACCATCTCTCTGCTTACTCCCTGTCCCCTCTGTCTTGCCAGCAGACAGGCCGCAGTGGTGAGGGTTGGTGTGGCTGTCAGGATGGCAGAGGAGCAGGAGTTCACCCAGCTGTGCAAATTGCCCACACAGCCTTCCCACTCACACTGCATCAACAATACCTACCGCAGCACGCAGCACTCTCAGGCCCTGCTCCGGGGCCTGCTGGCTCTCCGGGATAGTGGGATCCTCTTCGATGTCGTCCTGGTGGTAGAGGGGAGACACATTGAGGCCCATCGCATCCTGCTGGCAGCATCCTGCGATTACTTCAGGTAAGGTACCTATACCTGTTTTTAAAAGGACAGTAATACAGGTGATCCTGGCTCTAATTGGCAGTCATCCTGGCACTGACAGTATCTCTTATTCACCTCAGAGCTATTCCACTGCCTACTGTGGAGGCTCAGTCAACAAATAACACAGAAGGAGCCTTAAAGTTTGTTCTTTCAGGGGCTAGAGCAGTGGCTTAGTGGTTACAACGCTTGCCTGGCATGCGCAAGTACGCGGATTCAAACTCCAGCACCATGTACACAATGAAGTCTTGGAAGACCAAAAAACACATGAAAAAATAAATAAAAATTGATTCTCTCTTTGTCTCTCTCACTGTCCCTCTCTCTTTAAAAAAAAAAAAATTCTTTCAGCTGTCCCTTCTCTTGATCATGTTCCTTTTCAAGCTAGTCATGTTTGGGTTACTTATAATGTTGCATTTTATAAAATGAATTTTCTGCTTTGAGTGCAGCATCTTGGGGTAAAACAGATTTGCTTTTTACTTTACTCTGGTTTCCATCCTTTCCCCAGCATTTTCATTTGGAAAAATTTGAAATCATTTGAAAAGTCAAAATAATAAAATGAATACATGTCAGTTCTTAACACTTGGTCACATTGCTTTCCTGTCTTTATATAGGTACACTTTTTTTTTCTTTTGAAGAAGGACAGTGAGAGAGACAGAGAGAATCAATTTTTATTGAGTTTTTCACATGGCTTTCATTGCTCTGACAGTTGTGTATGTGGGTTGCTTGGGTTTGAACCTGTGTACTTGCACATGCCAGGCAAGCGCCGTAACCACCGAGCCACCACTCCAGCCCCACACTTTTTTTTAAAGTGACATTGGGGATTGAACCTAGGGCTTCCTGCAATTGAACCTAAGGCCTTCTGCACGCTAGGCAAGCATTCTACCACTGAGCTGCATTCCTAGCCCTTTTAATGTTTTATTTTGAGACAGGGTCTTGTTAAGTTGCCCAGGCTGGCCTCAAACTTGTGATCGTTCTGTGTCAGTCTCCTGAACAGCTGGGATTACAGGTGTGTACTACTGTACCCACTTCCACACCCTTTCATTTATTTATTTATTTTTAAAGAGAGATGGACAGTGAGAGAGAGAAAGATAGAATCAATTTTTTATTTAGCTTTTCATGTGGCTTTTGTTGCTTGGACATTTTGTTGTGTATGTGGTGCTGGGGTTTGAGCTCGCACATGCCAGGCAAGCGCCGTAACCACTGAGCCACCTCTCCAGCCCTCCATACCCCCCCCTTTTTTTTTTAATAAAAAAAGGGACAGAGAGAAAGAGAGAAGCAATCTTTATTTAGTTTTTCAGGTGACTTTCATTCCTTGGACACTTTGTTGTGTACATGGTGCTGGGGTTTGAACTCGTGTACTTGTTCATGCTGGGCAAACGCAGTAACCACTGAGCTACTGCTCTCGCCCCCCTCCATACCCTTTTAAAAAAGACATTTTAACACTTTACCCTTAAGTCTTTTAGTACTCCCCTTATTATCATAATGCTAGCTGACAGGTCCATATCAGCCCTGGTAACTCTTGGTTACCTGTAGGTGCCCAATGCTGGGTGATTATTACTTTGTACACATTGTCTACACAGCTGCATAATGTTTAGAGTTACCCTTTCTGTGGTCACCCACTTCGGGCTCAGATCTTTCATCCTCAAGTGTAAATATCTGGCCCTCCCTGTGGTCTCCGTAGCAGCTTCAGCATTTCTTGTAACTTCTGCATGACCTCATGTCAGCACTTGGCAGATTAGGAAGAACCAGTAGCTTGTTTTGTCTCGTACACTGGGCTGGAATCTCTCTTATTCCTGAGTACCTAACATGTATTAGTAGGGTTCTACAGAAAGACAAAACCAACATGATATAGATACATGAGAGGAGACTTAATATGAGAATTGACTCATGATGTATGGTGGCTAAGAAGTTTCACTAAAGACTTTCTGCAAGTTGGGGATTTTGGAATGCCAGTAGCATGACTCAGTCCCAGTTTGAAAGTCTCACAATTAGAACTGATGGTAAAATTCTCAGTTTGAGGCTGAAGGCTTGAGAACCCAGGGCAACCATTCATGTAAGTGGTAGAGTCGAGAGGCTAGAATTGCAATGTCAGAGGGCAGGAGGCAAGAGTGTGCCAACTTCAAATAAGAGAGATCACCCTTTCTTTGCCATATTTGTTCTTTGTGAGCCCTCAGCTGATTGGATGGTACTCACCCACAGTGAGGATGGATCTTCTCCATTCAGTCCACCAATGCACATCAATCTCCTCTGGAGGCATCATAAATAATGCTTTTCCAGTTCTCTAGGGATTCCTTAATCTAACAAAAATTGACATCTAAAATTAACCATCATAAGCAGTTGTCATATGGATACTCAAAACAGTATCAAACAGCACCTATGACTTAAATAAGTTTCTGTATTTCATTTCCTCCCTTATCTGCAAGGCTCTGTACCCTAAGGAGTTGGGTACCACTACGCTCCTTTCCTGCTAGTGGGAATGAGGAGGGGGTTCCAGCTGATACAGTGGACTCATACCCCAGTTGTTCCATGATTGTTCCATTCCATCTCCGAGTCTGTTTGATCATTTTATTTTCCAGGCTTGGTGGTAGTATTCTTTCTCTCCTTCTCCCCGCACCCTACTTTTTTTGTTAGGAATATTGAACAAAATATGTGTGTTTGTGTGTTGCGGGGTACTGGGAATGGAACCCAAGACCTTGCACATGCTAGACAAACACTGTACCATACACCCATAGCCTAGAACCTGTTTTTAAATGTTTCTGTATATCCATATACTTTGTCGTCTTTCTCTCTCTCTTCTTTTTTTTACATCCATACACTTTCTTTTCTTTTTCTTTTTTTTAAGAGAGAGTCAATATTTTCATCTGGTCTTTGTTTTCCTGACACTTATGTATGTAGTGCTGGGGTTTAAATCTGAATGCTTGCATATGCCAGCCAAATGCTCTACCACTGAGCCACCTCCCCAGCCTCTATACACTTTCTTTTTGCAAAATTATTTTTTTTTAATAGTGTGAGAAAGAGAGAAAGAGTGAATTTTTTATTTTTATCTGGTTTTTGTTTTTCCTCCACTTAGTTGTGTATATGGTGCTGGGGATTGAACCCAGGACCTCACACATACCAGGCAAGTGCTCTACCATTGAGCCACCTCTCCAGCCCCATTAGTACACAATTCCAAAACCCAAAAAGCTCTGAAATTGACTACTTTTGAAAAATAAGTTTAGGGCTGAAGCGGTGGCGCAGCAGTTATGGTGCTTGCCTGGCATGCTTGAGGATGTGAGTTTAAACCCCAGTACCAGGTACACAACAGTGTTGAAGCAATGAAACACACACGAAAAACTAAATAAAATTGATTCTGTGTCTCTCTCTCTCACTGTCCCTCTCTTTAAAAAAAAAATAGATGAATGGGTTAAGAAATTGTGGTATGCATATATATGTACGTACATATATACACACATACATATAGACACACGTACACACACATACATATAGACACACAGTGAAGTTCTAAGTCACTAAGAAGAATGAAATAAATTATGGGGCTGGAGCAGTGGGTAGCTCAGCAGTTGGAGCACTTGCCTGGTATGTGTGAGAACCTGGGTTCAAACCCCTACATCACATATACAACTAAGTCCAAGAAACAAAGGCCAGATGAAAAAATAAATAAAATTGATTCTTTCTCACTCTCTCCTCTCTCTTTCTTTAAAAAAAAAAAATGACATTATGGCATTTGCTGGTAAATTGATGGAAATAGAAAATATCATGCTAAGTGAAATTAGCCAAACTCAAAGGTCTAATGTTTTCTCTCATATGTGGAATCTAGAGTAAAATAAAGGAAAGGGGGAGGGAAGGATAAGATTACATAAACAAGCAAATATAAATTAATAGATGAGTGAAAGTCTAGTAGAAGAAGGAGAAAGGGGAGCAGGGAGGGAGGATGGGAGGGAAAAGGAAAAGGGGGCTCATGAACCAAAATCAATTTCCATGCATGTATGAGTTTGTCGGGATGAACCCAACCTCTATGTGTAACTATAATACTCTAATAAAATAATTTAAAAGTAAAAATAAGTTTGGTACAAATTTATTAAACCACAAAACTTACCCTGAGGTTGATTAGCTCAGTGTTAGTCTTTATGCATTTTACTTTGAAAATATAAAGGTATTTGAATATGTGGTCTAATCTGTATCCTACTTGGTGTAACTTCCTATCTGGCACATGTATAGCATTTCTTTTTCTACCACTGAGCTACATTACATTCCCAATATCCCTTACCCTTTTTAATTTTTTTTTTTTAATTTTGAGACAGGGTCTAAGTTGAGGAGGCTAGCCTTGAACTTGGGATCCTCCTACTTCAGCTTCCAAGTAGCTCAGATTACAGGCATATGCCACCATGTTCAGAATATACAATGTTTCTCAGTTCTAACCTGAATTCTGAAACATACCTGGCTTCAAAGTGTTAGACAAGGAATTAGGTTCCAAATGAGCCATTGCAGGAAATATTCTCCCCAACGTTACATCAGAGACAGCACTTAGGGTTCTGTACTTAGGGACATCCTGGAAATCCCAGGTATCAGCAGTAGGGGTGGCCTCATTATCTCTGCTGCAGAGTATCATGTGGTATTCATACTACCTGCCCTTTTTTTTTTTTATAAAGAGAGAGGGACAGTGAGAGAGACAGAGAGAGAAACAACTTTATTTAGTTTTTTCACATGGCCTTAGTTGCTCCAACACTCAGTTGTGTACGTGGTGCTGGGGTTTGAACCCAGGGCCTCTTGCTTGCCAGGCAAGTGCCGAAACCACTGAGCTACCGCTCCAGCCCCTACTACCTGCTTTTGTGGTTGGTCACTAGCTGCTAGAGGGTTGGTAAGCATCCTTTTCTTTTCCTCATTACTGAGAATCAAATTCAGTGCCTTGCCCATGCAAGGCAAGAACAATACCACTGAGTTATCCCTATCCCCTAAACATTGTTTTTAAAATTGTGATTTTAAAAACACACGTTCCAGCAATCCCAGCTACTTGAGAGACCAAGGTAGGAGGATTGCAAGTTCAAGGTCAGCCTCACCAACTTAGAGGGTAACCTCAGCCACTTTGTCTCAAAATAAAAAGGGCTGGGGACTTAGCACAGTGGTAAAGTGCCCCTGGGTTGAATCCCCAGTAACCTGCAAACAAACAAACAAACATAAAAACAAAAAACCCCACAGAAGACAGACGGACACACACACATGCATGACATAAAATTTATCTCTATCTTTAAACTATGTAGTTAAATAGTATTAAGAATATTCACACTTGTAAAAAAAATTTTCCAGATTTTATTTTTATTTTTTTTAGAGGTTACAGTGAGAGAAAGGGAGAAAGAGATTTTATTTAATTTTTCACATTGCTTTCATTGCTGTGACACTTAGTTGAGTATGTGGTGCTGGGGTTTGAACCCATGTACTTTTGCGTGCCAGGCAAGTGCCATAACCACCAAGCCACTGCTCCAGCCCCTCAGATTTCATTTTATAAGTCTGAAACACTATATCTACCAAACTACATTTCTTCTTTATCTCCTCTTCACCAGTCCCTGGCAACACCATTATACTTTTTGTTTCTTTAAATTTGACTACCCTAGGTACCTCATAAGTGGAATTACAGTATTTATTCTTTTGTGACTGGCTTATTTCACTTAGTATAATGACCTCAAGATCTGTCCATGTTGTAGCATGAGACTGGGCTTCCTTTTTTAAGACTGAAAGAATTCTTTTTTTTTTTTTTTTTTTTTAAAGAAAGAAGGACAGAATCAAATTTTTATTGAGTTTTTCACATGGCTTTTGTTGCTCTGACACTGAGTTATGTACGTGGGTACTGGGGTTTGAACCCGTTGTACTTGCACATGCCAGGCAAGCACTAAAACCTCCGAGCCACCGCTCCAGCCCCCAAGGCTGAAAGAATTCTATGGTATGGAAATGCCATAGAATTTGCTTATCCATTCATCTGTTCATGAATTTGGAGGCTCTATGTTTTGACTATTGTGAATAATGCTGCTGTGAACATGGACATATAAATATCTCCTTGAGACTCCGATGTTACTTCTTTTGGCTATATCCTCAGATGTGGTTTAGCTGGATTATATGATAATTTTATTTTTAATTTTTTGAGGAATCAACATGTGCCATTTTACATTCCTACCAACAGTGCACAGGGTTCCTTACCAACTTGTTATTTTCTGTATGCTTGTTTTCTAAATAGAGGCCATCTTTTTTTTTTTTGTGAGAGAGAAAGAGAATCAATTTTATTCAGTTTTTCATGTGGCCTTTGTTGCTCTGAGACTTTGTTGTATATGTGGTGCTGGGGTTCAAACTTGCATATGCCAGGTAAGCACTGTAACTGCAGGGCCATCTTTTTTTTTTTTTTAAGGGGACAGTGAAAGAGAAAGAAGCAAATTTTATTTAGTTTTTCATGTGACTTTCATTCCTCGGATACTTTGTTGTGTACGTGGTGCTGGGGTTTGAACTTGTGTACTGGTGCATGCCAGGCAGGCACCGTAACCTCCGAGCCACCGCTTCAGCCCCCTCAGGGGCCATCTTAATGGACATGAAGTGTGAGCGTTAATATTTTAACCAACTTCTTTTTTTTTTTTTGGTACTGGGGATTGAACCAGTAGTTCTACCCCTGAGCTACATCCCCAGCCCTTTTAAATTTTAAAGCAGCTTTTGTGTGACCATGATGAAAATACCTAACAAGAAGGAAAAGCTTTATTGGGGGCTAACAATTTCAAGATGGCCAACTCCATTGCTGTGGGCCTAAGGTGAGGCAACACATCATGGGAGGAGGGCCTAGTGGAGGAAGGCTCATAGTGAGGTCAGGAAGCAGAGAGAGAAGGAGGGAAAGAGACCATAGAAAAGGTGCACCCTATCAGGGCATGCCCCTAGTGACCCAGCTCTTCCAACTCTTCCCCCACCGGACTATAGTTACCACCCTTCAAATCCGGATAGACCCCATTAATTCACAGATCTCATAATCTAATCATTTTACCTCGAATAGTCCTACACTAACAAGAGATTTTGGGGGACTCTTCATATCCACACTATACCACTAAGTCTTGCTAAATTGACCAGGCTAGCTTTGAGCTTGTCATTCTCCTGCCTTGACTGAGTTACTGGGATTATAGGTATGTACTACCACACTACACTCCCAACTATTTTGACATCATTTCTGAGTTATAAAAAAGTAGCGAGTGTATAATAAAGAATTAAATATCCATTTTTTGGTCTGGAGTGGTGACTCAGAGGTTTCAGTGGTTGCCTAGCATTTCAAGAACCCAGGTTTTTTTAATTAAGAAATTTATTTGTTGAACAATCAAAAATGCTTCCAATGAAACAATATAATATATATATTTTTTGAAAATTAGATTTACCCATTAGAGCCCCCCCTAATTTCCCACCCTTATCCCTCCCCACCAGACCTCCTTCTCCCTTGTTCCCAATACATCTCTATGAAGGGACCCAGGTTCTTAAGATGATGAAGTTTGTCAGTCTTGAGTGCCAGTGCCAAATGCACATCTGGGTGTCAGAGAAATAAAAGCCAAATGAGTAAATAGAACTGATTCTCTCCCCCTCCCACCACCTTAAAAAATAAATAAATAACCATTTTTTGGTAATAAATAAAAATAAAGGAGTGGATATATATGTTATTTGGAAATTTCTTTTCCTACTTGATTTTTATCTTTAAAGATGCTAATCATATAGAACAACTAAAAGACAAGTATGGTGAACATCTGTGCCTTCGGCCTGGATTCATAAGTTACTAACATTTTGTAAGATTCACTTCAGAGAAATTACACACATTGTGAAATTTTATCTCTAAATACTTCAGTATGCCTCTCTTGGGGTATTTTTCTGACATACTATTATGCAAACCTAAGAAAATTTATAATCATTTCATAATTACTTCTGATATTTGAGTCCATATTCAAATTTTCCTAATTGTCTTTAAAATGTCTTATCCTTCCTCCATTCAGGGTCCAGTCAAGGTCCATGCAGTGGATCCTTTCTTAAGATGATGAAATCTGTCAGGCTGAGTGCCTGTATACCTCTTCAGGGGGCAGTGCTCAGTGTTCCCATCTCTTCTGTTACCGGCATGATCTTGGAGGTGCTGGGCAGAGGAATCAGACAAGGGAAGTGCATAGAGTGGCACAGTTCTGAAAAGTGTAAACTACTACAAAGTGCATGGGAAGGTGCTTAAGAGGCTGGCTACACGTGGAGTAAAATGTGTGGGAATCAACTTACCAGGCATGTGTCAGGTCTGTAGGAAGATAACTTGTAACACCTTGAAAGAGACTCCAAGGATGACTAGAAACATAGAAAGATCCACTGTGTTCATTGCAAAGATGCTGGCTCTCTCTTTTTTAATCTAGATTTTTAACATGTTTGTTCCCAAGAGGTTTACTGGGAATAAATGCACAATCTAATTCTAAAGGTCAAGTGAAAAAGGCAAGCAGCAGTTAAGAAATTATTGAAGAGCTGGAGTGGTGGCTCAGCGGTTACGGCGCTTGCTTGGCATGTGTGAGTACATGGGTTCAAACCCCAGCACCACGTACACAATGAAGTTTCCAAGCAACAAAAGCCACATGAAAAACTAAATAAGAATTGCTTCTCTCTCTCTCTCTCCCTCTCTCTCTCTCTCACTGTCCCCCTCTCTTTAATAAAATAAAAAGTTATTGAAAGCATAGGTAATGAAAGGAGACTAGCCCTAACCTGTGTTTGACATAATAATGAAGCTGCTTCTGGTGAGTAAAGAGAAGGAAAGGTAATAGAAAAAGCAGGAATTTTGGAAATGTCACAAGCACATCAGGAACTTTGTAGATAAAAAGGCATCAAAATCAGGAGGAGGCAGACATCAGGGTTGCCTTTTCAAAAAGCATTACATTGGACTCTTGCTTTATACCTTATACCAAAATTAATTCTGCATGGAATAATAGTTGTTTTCGTTTCTGCAGTGCTCTGGTTCAAACCCAGGAGCCTTGTACATGCTAGGCAAGTACTGTACCATTGTGCTAAATCCCAGCCACATCAAAAGTTTTAAGTGTGAAATATTAAAAACCTAGAGGAAAGTATAGGGAAATTTTTTCTAATATAATCTCAGAAGTTTGATATAAAACTCAGACAGAAAAAAAATGATAAATTTGACTACATTGAAAACAAAGGCAGGTATGATGAGACACACCTATAATCCCAGCAATTTAGAAGACTGAAGCAGAAGGATTTCAGGTTTGAAGCTAGCCTCAGAAACTTAGACCCTGTCTAAAAATAGAAAAAGGCTGGGGGGCATAGCTCAATGGCAAAGTGCCAATTGGTTCAGTCCCAGCACCACAAAAAAGACAACTGGGTGCATCCTTGTCCGGTCCCGGCCGGCAAGGGCCGGACAATGCATTCAGCTGGACCCATTTGCTCTTAAGTTCTCCACACACTTTATTTCTCTCTTTACCAGGCTAAAGGCCTCCAGGCGCTTCCCACCTTCCCTCACAGAGTCAAGGCCCTTAAGGCATTACATTTAGAGACAAGGCTATTCACATTCATAGTCCTTGTTTCTACTGCCAATACCAGAGTCACTGTTTCTGCAACCGAGGCTCTTACTACCTGCATCTTCTACTGCTGCTCTCTCTGCTGTCTCTGCTGCTGCTGCTGCCTCTCTGACTCTCTCAGGCAGCAGGCGGTGGTCTCTCAGGCAGCTTGCGGTCGTCTCTCTGCTTTCCTCCTGACTGCTGCTTGCTTCTTCCATGCTTTCTTCTCTGACTGCTTCAGGACAGGGCTGCTTGCTTCTGGACAGGGCTGCTCTCCTCTTTGGCTGCTTTCTCCTTGGGCCCCTTCCTTTACCTGACTAGCTGCTACTCTTTTTATCCATTACAACAGCCAATAGGGGTATAGTGAAACACGTTTATCCAATTGTACCAATGAGTGACCAAATAGCTTAGTCCTGCAGTCAGACATTACGTCACTAAGGAAAATAGAAGCCAGCTGGGTCAGAGTTGTTTACCACCAATTCTTTTACAAGCCAGCTGGACCTCATGTTGGGGGATCCCCAACACATCCTTATAATCCCCAGTACTAAGGGGGCTGAAGCAGGAGAATCACAGGTTAGATGCCAGCCTGAGCAATTTAGTGAGATGCTGTCTCAAAACAAAAATGTTAGAAGGCTGGGAATATCTCAGTGATAGAGTGCTTGGCGAACAGGTGTGAGGCCCTGGATTGAATCCCCAGTACGACCCCACACAAAAATAAATAAATAAAATTTAAAAAATTAAAACAGGTGAATTTTTGCATCCCAGAAAGTACCATAAAACATAAAATCAAAAGACAGGGGCTCCATGGTAGAATGCTTGCCTAGCATGCATGAGGCCCTGGGTTCAATCCTCACTACCACAAAAACAAAAATCAAAAGGTGGGGAAGAAATTCAACTCATTCAAAAAAGCAAATTTCTTGCAGTGGATAAGAGAGTCCAATAGAAAATTGGCAAAAATTCTCCTTATTCTCGGGGTGGGGAAGGAATGGTTCTTACACACATGAGTTTTCTATCCCATTCATTGTAAGATTTCTCCCTTTTTTAGTAGCACAGTTAGAGCTGGTGTCTTCTTAGGTTGTGGGGGTCAAGCACCTGTCCCCTATTTTACGGAATGATGTGAGAAGAGCAGAAGGTAGCACTGTCAAAGTGATTATATGTCCCAGCAGCTGTGCTTGTTGTAATTAATCCTGACATATGTAGAGGCAGAATGTTGTGGAGGTGAGGTTATCCATTATGTGAAATAACAGGAAGATTAGAACTAATCTAAATGTACCCCAGTAGGAGAGGTTAAGTAAGTGATGACAGCCTTTACAGGAGTGAGACAACACTATATACATAGGTAAGGATCAGTTTCCAAAATGTGTAGTTAAGTAAAAATTAAGATACAGAATACAAACTACCTCAGGAATAGAACTACCCTTGGTAGGGGAACCTATTGAATTTTGTTGAAGATGAAGAACTAAGGTACCAGCAGACTTTGAATAGATTTTAAATCTTGAACCATCTATGTTACCCAGTTGAAACACAAAACATAAAAATAGTTCTACCAGCTCCAAGTTACTGACTGTCATTTAAATCTTCAGTCCTAGGCCTGGGGCTATAACTCAGTAGTGTAGCACTTGCCCAGCATGCACTAGACCCTGGGTTCTATCCCCAGCATAACAAAACAAAACAAGTAACAGCAACAAAAACACCTCAGCCCTGGCTGACAGCTTCTTACCTCTGAAAACCTAACCACGTGTCTCCACTTGGTTATCTCACAAGCATCTCACACTGACCATGCCATGACAGGACTCTATGACTGTTCTCCCTAAACTAGTTCCTCCTGAATTTACACCTATTGGTAAGAGTGACCCTGTCCACCCATCAGCTTCACCCACGGTAGAGCCCTGAATCCTCCCTGGACTTCCTGGAATCAATCTGTGAGCAAATTCTCTGCTGTGCCCCAGTGGAGCACTTCAGATCTCTCAGCTATATAGCTGTAGCCACACCAGCCTCCCCAGAACCCAGGTTACCTGTGGGCACCTCCAGCTTAACTAGTCTTCTCACCCCTCTAGCCCTTCTCCAGCCCCTTTGCTTTAGGCTAAAAAACTGTTAGTTTATGCCACACTCTGTAAAATCCCACCAGAGTAATGTCTCATTATGCTCAGATTTCAGCGTTCATTCTACCCTGCCTTAGAGGTGACTGAGCCTGGCCCTGACTCACCACCTACTTCCTCCTGTCTTGGCTGCCATAAGCACCAAGCTTTTACTTGCCCCAGGATCTGTGCACCTGTTTCCTCACTAGGAAACTCTCCAGTGCCTGGCATGTACTACTCTCAGCCTCACCCTTGGGTATCAGTTCCTTGGAGGGGCCTATCCCTACCCCATCTCAGCATGTCATTGAGTTACACCCAGGTCAGATGCCCCAATTCAAAATTCCTTTTTTAATTTTTTTTTCCTTGTATTGTTTATCCTTTGCTAGCATTAAACTCACACATAGGAATCTTACCAGTGTACTTTATTATTACTCCTTCTGCTCTGTAAATGTTATTTGGCATCTGGCAGGAGCTCAGTAAGCATGTTGAATGCAGTAACTCTTATTTTTATTACTTGTTTCCTGTTAATTAACACATTCTTTCCAAACATTCTGGAGTTGCTGTTGGTCTAACCTAAGAACCTCACTAGTGGATGAAGCAGAAGGCAAGCAGGGCATGGGCCTGCCTTCATGAGGTGCATATGGGGCTCCTGAGGACCCATGGAAAGTGGTGATTTCTGGGATGCCTTCCCAGACTTGGTCAGGCTCCTTCCATAGGCTGACTCCCATGTGCATGCTATTTATTCAGAGCACAGAGTCTTCAGCATTCTACTATACACACTGCCAGGCAGCCTGCTACCCTGTCAGCCTGTGGCTGGGTCTTTGATTCTCCTCTCTAAATGTTATTTGTGGCATAGTTTTGTATCTGACTAGTATAACCATGATCTTTTCTCTTCACTTTGCAGAGGAATGTTTGCTGGGGGATTGAAGGAGATGGAACAGGAAGAGGTCCTGATCCATGGTGTATCCTACAATGCAATGTGCCAAATCCTGCATTTTATATACACTTCTGAACTAGAGCTCAGTCTGAGTAATGTGCAGGAGACACTGGTTGCTGCCTGCCAGCTTCAGGTGAGACTTACCTTATCAAGCGAACCAGAACCGTAACCCATTGGGATTTCCCCAGATAACCATGATGCCCACTGGGCAGTGGCATTGGTATAATGTGGATCATAAGTGCCAGCACACCAGGCAGTGAAGGAAGCCATAAAGTGGGGCTTCCAAAAGCTAAAACTGAATAACTCCTAGCTCCCCTGGGACCAATCTCCTTTTCTTCCTCTGCCCTTTACTCTTTTTTGCTGCTTTCCCCTGGCTTGTTCTCCCCGCCAGGAAAAAGATCCTGCAGAAAGGCAAGTGGGTTGACCCTTAGGCTTATGCATGTAATGCTATTAGTGCCATGGTGTATGGAGATGCTCACGCAGGCCTTTTCTGTCTGTCCTCTGTTCAACCCCTCACATCTGTTTAAAACTCTTTTCCCTTTCAAATACTTATTTGCCTACAGAAGTCAAAAGGTTTTCTGAAGCTTTGGCTGTATATCTTAAGCTTCAGAAGGTTTCATTGACTCAGTAGTGTGGGTGCAGTTACACAAGGCTGGGCCTTCAGGGGTTAGTCAGAGGCTCAGTCTACGTTGAGTCACTTCCCACTTTTCTAGAAAGTGAAATGAAATGTTACACTGAGTTCATCGTTCTGACCTTTTACTCAGGTGAGAGCTTGTTTGGGCCAGTTAGGAAAGTCGTAAGAATATGAGCCTGTTGTGTGGGTGTCTAGAGGCCCCACCTGGCATAACAGGGCCCCCTGTGCCCTGTTATTCTCAGGTTGGGTATGAGGCGCTCCATACATATTTCAGCTGATCTGAGTATGATTTGCCTTGCAATACTTTGATGAGGGGTTTGAGCCAGGTGCCTTTCATGGCAGATCCTTGTGTTCTTTGGTTCAGAGATCTTTCTTGCCCCTACCTTCCTGTCATGGTTGCTTTGGGAACATACATCTGGTTCTCCAACTTCTCAGCACTGCTCTTTCTTCCTCAGCTGCCTCAGAACATCTCCCCACAGTATGACTGAGGTTCTCCAGTCCATCTTTTCTTCCATGCCTCATACCCTTAGTCCTCTTGATCTGTGTGTCCTGTGACCACTCTACCAGCACTTTAAGCCCAGAACCTCAGGCTCCTTGAGCCCTTCCATCTTTTTCATTCCCTATATTTAAGTTTGGACAACTCTGTCCTCTTCAATCATTCTTGTAACTGTCTCTGTTCTGTTTCTATTTCTTGCACTTTTGTCCTGGTTTCCATCTCTCTGTATCTGCCGCCTAGCTGGTTTCCCCCCTCTCCTTCTCCATTAAACATTTTAAATGTTTATTGATAAGCTTCAAATACCAGTAAAATTTTCTGTGCAATAATTAATTCATTGATGCACATTGATACCAAACCATTTTCCCTAATACCACTTGCCTTTTCATCCCTCAACACAGAGACTGTAGTCTCTTCATCAATTTGACCATTGCTCCTGAGAGCTCTGGGCCTGAATGCTGCAGAGGCCATCTTAAGGACAGCAACTGACTTTGTTTTTAGCATATTACATCTTTTACAAACCAGTATTGTGTAAAGCAAGTTTTGTCAAGCATAACAACATGGAGTCCATTTGTTCCTGTACCAGTTGACTGCTGATGGCTTGCTCCTGTGTGCTGTGTATGCTAGTTCAGGATCTGACTTCATGACATTCCCAGAGAAGTGGGTCTGAATCCCAACAAACTGTTCCTGTTGGATCACCCCATGCAAATGCTTCTCTTCTATGTGCCTCTTGTGGGGCTCCTGCATAGGTGTGCCTCTGCTGGTTCCTCTGTAAAATTCCAACTATTACAGGGCTCTGAAAACAGGATAGGAAGGAGAGAGGAGGGAAAGCAGAGAAGTCCAGATATGGGAGGGCAGGTTCTTTCCAGGAAGCTGCTTCTCAAGCTTACCCAGAGTTGTTAGCTATCACATACTGCTCAAAACCTGATCTTCACAACCAAGGCTTATGACAGAAGTAGCATTTTAAAGGAAAAAGAGAGGGTTGGAGCAGTGGTTGAGCGGTTATGGCACTTGCCACATGCGAGTTCAAACCCCAGCACCACGTACACAACGGAAGTGTTGGAGCAGTGAAGGCCATATAAAAAACTAAATAAGGGGCTGGAGCTGTGGCTCAGCAGTTACGGCGCTTGCCTTGCATGCGCGAGTACGCAGGTTCCAACCCCAGCACCACGTACACAATGGAGTGTGTGAGCAACGAAAGTCCATGAGAAACTAAATAAAAATTGATTCTGTCTGTCTGTCTCTCTCTCGCTGTCCCTCTCTCTTTCTTTAAAAAAAAAAAGAAAAACTAAATAAAAAATTGGTTCTCTCTCTCTCTCTCTCTCACACACACACACACACACACACACTGTCCCTATCTCTTTAAAACAAACAAACAAACAACAAAACAAAAAAAGAACATTTGATTAAAGGAAGAAGAGGCAAAGAAGAAGTGCCTGCTAAGGTATAACACAGGTAGCAGGTAGTCAAATGGAGACTTTCAGGACCTAATAGTACCATGGGGACATCTCATGTGGAGCACATTCCTCTCTAACAGTTTGCAGGTGCCCATTCAGCCCTTAGCACCTTAGCATATCACCTGGCCAAGCAAGCATGAGGCATCTTTTGAATTAAAAAAAATTTTTAAATGTTTATTGATAAGCTTCAAATAGCAGTAAAATTCTATGTGTGTGTTAGTTTGTTGATGCTGCTGGATAAATCAGGTATAGTCATCCCTGTGTTTGGAGAATTGGTTCCAGGACTCCCTACAGATACCAAATTTCAAGGATGCTCAAGTCCCTTATATAAAATGATATGGTACTTGTTTAGCACATCCTCCTCTCATAAATTATCTTTAGATTACTGTAATATCTTCTCGAATGTAAATGCTGTGTAAATGGGTGTTATACTATATTGTTTAGGGAATAATGACAAGAAAAAGACTGTATTTACTGTAGACACAATTTGTTCAACTATTTTTGATCTGTAGTTGCTTTTTTCACAAGTAAAACCTTCTGATAAAGAAGTCCAATATTCCCATTTTTATTTATATTTATTTATTTATTTATTGGTATTGGAGATTGAACCCAGGAACTAAAATCCCCCCCCCCCCAGGGACTAAAATCTTTACCACTGAGCTATATCCTCAGCCCTTTTTTTATTTTTTTATTTTGAGACAGGGTCTCACTAAGTTGTTGAAAGTCTTAACTAAGTTGCCAAGGCTGGCCTCATACTTAATAGTCCCCCTACCTCACTGGAACTAAGAGCATGCACCACCATCTCTGGCTGTATTCCCACTTTTAGAGAAACTCTAAAATCTGGGCTGGAGCTGTGGCTCAGCGGTTTCAGCACTTGCCTGGCAAGCACAAGGACCCGGGTTCAAACCCCAGCACCACATACACAACTAAGTGTTGGAGCAACTAAGGCCATGTGTAAAACTCAACAAAGTTGTTTCTCTCTTTCTCTGTCTCTATCACTGTCCCTCTCTCTTTTTAAAAAATAAATAAAAAATAAAATCTCCTTCCCAAAGAATTTATATAAGCACCTTATGTGTTACCCAGGCAGTTTTCTGTAGAGTACATTCCTTTCTTCCTTGTTTCACCTATCAGATCCCAGAATATCCTTAAATGGCATTGGCAGGGGGCAGGGCAGCTCCCTCTGATTTCATTGCCATTCTCTCAGTAGCTTTTCTTCCCATCCGTCAGCCTCTGTGCATCTGTGATTTAGCCACCTGGGGGACTCTATTCTCACTCAGGCAGGTGCCTTAGGATAGCTTACCATATTTTCAACAAGTTTGAGGCAGGGTTTTGGGATGAATGCTGGGCAAGTGTCTGGAGATGCTCTGCTGGAAGTTCTGAGCACTTGGATGGTAGGTGACATTGGGCCTGGTGGGGTATCTGGACTTACAGCTTTATTTATTTATTTTTTTAAAAGAGGGATAGTGAGAGGAAAAGAGACAGAATCAATTTTATTTTAGTTTTTCATGTGGCTTTTGTTGTTCCAACACTTCATTGTTCATGTGGTGCTGGAGTTTGAACCCACATTCTCGTACGTGCCAGGCAAGCGCCGTAACTGCTGAGCCACCACACCAGGCCCTGGGCTTACAACTTTGACTGAGCTGGCTGTAGTGAGTTCTGGCAGTAGGAAAGATCTGGGTTTATGTTTTCAGTCCCAGCACTTTTGGAGAGGCAGACTCTTCAAGAAGGTTCTAGGTGGAGGCAGGTAGTGATCCTGGGTCCCTTCCAAACCAGAGATGTCTGACACAGTTTGTGCTGCCTCCTACTTCTCTGGAGAGCCAGTACTTTTGATCTAAAAGGCAGTTGACATATATCAAGGGTCTTCTCAGTGCCAGGTAGTTCCTGTGCACTCATGCTCAACATATTCCTCTCAACTATAACTATTCCTATTTTATAAAACAGGAAATTGAAGCTCAGAGAGGTTAAGAATATGCCAAACAAGAATCACTTGGTATTTTTCCAGGTCAGGATTTAGACCCACTCGGTCCAAACATCTCTAATGTGTCTGGAAAGGTTAGGGACAGTTGAGATGGGCTTTCATTTTACCTTAGCAACTCTAATGGGCTGTGTAAACTGTATTTCTCCCATCATTCCATGCTGTTGGCCATGACAGACTTGAGTAAGTGTTCTTCTCTTTGCAGATCCCAGAAATTATCCATTTCTGCTGTGATTTCCTCATGTCCTGGGTGGATGAGGAGAACATCCTTGATGTCTACCGGCTGGCAGAGCTTTTTGACTTGAGCCGCCTGACGGAGCAGTTGGATACCTACATCCTCAAAAACTTTGTAGCCTTTTCGCGAACTGACAAGTACCGCCAGCTTCCCTTGGAGAAGGTCTACTCCCTCCTCAGCAGCAATCGCTTGGAAGTGTCCTGCGAGACCGAGGTATATGAGGGAGCCCTGCTCTACCATTATACCTTGGAGCAAGTGCAGGCTGACCAGATTTCACTGCATGAGCCCCCCAAGCTCCTTGAAACAGTGCGGTTTCCTCTGATGGAAGCTGAGGTCCTTCAGCGGCTGCATGACAAGCTGGACCCCAGCCCACTGAGGGACACAGTGGCTAGCGCCCTTATGTATCACCGGAATGAGAGCCTGCAGCCCAGCCTGCAGAGCCCACAGACGGAGCTACGCTCGGACTTCCAGTGTGTTGTGGGCTTCGGGGGCATTCACTCCACACCATCCACAGTCCTCAGTGACCAGGCGAAGTACCTGAATCCCCTGCTAGGAGAGTGGAAGCACTTCACAGCCTCCCTGGCCCCCCGCATGTCCAACCAGGGCATTGCAGTGCTCAACAACTTCGTGTATTTGATTGGAGGGGACAACAATGTCCAAGGATTCCGAGCTGAGTCCCGATGCTGGAGGTAGGAAAGGCCGCTTCTTGGTACCTTTATCTGTAGGTAATACTGTAGTGCAGGAGTCATGTACTAAGAGGGCTGCTCAGCAGACATGTGAAGAGCATGTTGCCACAGACTTGGTTCCCCCATTTGCTTTTTCTTTTTTTTTAAAGAAAGAATAAGTTATATTCACTTTTCATTTGGGTGGGGTTTTTTGTTTTGTTTTGTTTTGTGTTTTTTTAAGAGGGACAGTGAGAGAGAGATAGAAAGAATCAGTTTTTATTTAGTTTTTCATGTTGCTTTTTTGCTCCGACACTTCATTGTGTATGTGGTGCTGGGATTCAAACTCGGGTCCTTTGCATGCCAGGCAAGCACTGTAACCTTTGAGCCACTGCTCCAGCTCCTGATTTTTGTTTTTCTGACACTCAGTTGGGTATGTGGTACTGGGTTTCAAACATAGGTCCTCACACATGTCAGGCAAAAGCACTCTGTCACCAAGCCCCACCCCCATTTGCTTTTTACAGAAGATTGTAGTTTGTCAGGGATATACTTGTTTTGTGCAATATAGTCCAGGTGAATTCAAAGAATTTGGACTGCAGTGATACAAGGAAATGGGGGTACCAGGATTACTTTCTTTCCCTTTGTCCCTGCTTCTCAGAAACCTCCTCCCCCTGGATCCCAGCCTTGTCATGAAGGAACCTGACTGACTGAGCAGGAGTAGGAAGCCATGGCAGAAAGAAGCTGAAGGACACTGGATAGAGCCCTTGCTTTCATCTTACTCTGTCTTGAGCTCTGCTGTTTCTTGTTTCAGCTTCCTTGCTGGTCACCTCTGCTCTTTTCTTTTAACTGCCCTCCATGGTGGAAGATGACTTCCTGTTGCTGTGCCCACCTGAGCATGCAGCTCAGCCCAAAGAGTACTGAGCCTTCTGCTCAATTCTCCTTGTCCCTGTATTCATCTGAGTGCTAGATAAAGGTCCCCCTGGGGAAGAGGCAGTTTTCTTAGGAGGGTTTATGGATTTCTGTGGTCTATAGGATGCTTCTAGCTCTGTCAGCGACTAGGCTGTGATCTCAGAGATTCTTTAGACTGAGCAAAGGACAGTAGGTCAGGTCACCACAGCCTTAGCCACCAGTGGGTTTCCAGGGGCCCTTCACCATACCTTGGTGCATGTGAAGTCACCCCACCCTGCCAACTCAGAGTGTTGCAGAGAGAGAGATTGCTAACTGCTTCTGGCAGCCTTGAGCTAGGTGCTGACCCAGTTTATGCTCATGTTCCGTTTTCTGAGGTAAGTGTGAGGGTGGGGTCTGGCTTGGCCATCCCACTTGGAATCAAGCATAGTGATCCTGACTAAGGATCAACCTCTGATCTCATGGCCCCTGGAACCAATCACCATTGTTAAACCTTTAAAAACTTGCCAATAATATGTTGGGGTTAAATCTGAGGAACAGCACAGAGTTCAGAAAGGAGAAAATAACTACCTTCATTTCCTTTCTAAACAGATTCTGTCCCCAGTGGATCTAGCTGCCCCAGGCTTCCCTCTGGCCAAGCCTCAAAGCTTTCTTTTTATGGAGTCAGCTTTGCAGCTGTGGGGCCAAGACCAGACCTCTTTGCCTGAAGCAACCCACAAATCTCTGAAGCAGATCTCTCCAGAGTGTTCTGGCTTCTGGCCCTTAATAGAAGTTAGAGACAACTGTGTGCCCAGTTGGAAGGCTGGGCTTTATCCATAGGACTTTCCCTGGGGATGGTAACTGAGTACTCTGTCTGCCCCTGTACCCTGACCTGTTATGGGCTATTGATCTCAGTGTCACTTAAAGCAATCCAAATTCTTTTCTTGTGGACATGTGCTGTAAGACCAAAGTGAAACTCTGGATAAAGCTAATATTGGCCCCTTATAATCAATAACCACAGTCTCAAACTCCCAGCTCCACCGAGAGCTGGATCACAATGGCAAGTTAGAGTTGGTGAGACATGCCTTAAGGAGAGCAAGCGCTCAGGATAGAGGTGGTAGAGATGGCCTGTCTACCAGCTAACCTACTTATCTGTCATCTCTACAGAATGAAAAACTTTATTTCCCAGTGGACTCAAAACTACCAAATGAAGGGGTTGGAGATTTAGCTCAGTGGTAGAGCGCTTGCCTAGCACGTGCAAGGCCCTGAGTTTAATCCTCAGCCCTGAAAAAAATAAAAAACTACCAAATGAATCTTTTTTTCTGTATGAGTGTGTTTCTGGGCATTGAATCCAGGCCTCATACATGCTAGACAAGCACTCTACCACTAAGTTACATCCTTAGCCCTGACAGTTTTTTCCTTAGTAGTTTTTCTTTTTCCATGTATTTTTATTGGTGTGTTATCATTGTACATAATAATGGGATTTCTTGTTACATATTCATATATACACACAAGATAACAATATAATTTGGCCAGTATTGCTCCCTAACACTCCCCAACCATCACTTTCTACCCCCAGACTTCTTGTTCTACTAATCTCGCTTTGATTTTTCTTTTTTTTAACTTTTCCTATTTTTATCTGATTTAGTAGTTTTAATTCCAGGAATATAAAGGTAATTAAACATTAGAAAATATTTAAATGTAATTCATAACACATGCATACATATATATGTTTATATTGACATATGTATGCATGCATATGGAGGAAGAAACTAGAGGCAATAAATAAATGCCAACAAATTGTTAAGTTCAACAGGCACACATGATAAAACCTATCAGAAAAAGGAATTTCCTTGCTAAAGAATATCTAGTAGGAAAAATAGGAAAACATCTTACTTTAGAAATAGAGCTGATTTCACTAAAATAGAAATTAGAAATAAAATAAGCAAGACATTATATTCATCTCAATGATGTTAACAGTCAACATTGTATTTGAAGTTCTAAGCAATGCAACAAGACAAACGAAAGAAATATAGGATAAGTGAATTAGGAAGGATAAAACTGTTTACCTTGCAAAAACCGAGCAAATCAAGTGAAAAATTATGAAAACATACGTAGAGTAGCCAGGTAGAAGATCAATATAAAGAACATCAACAATATTAATATGCAATAGAGATGAAATAATTTAAAAAATAATAATAAGGGGGCTGGAGCGGTGGCTTGGCGTTTAAGGTGCTTGCTGAGCATGCGCGAGTACACGGGTTCAAACCCTAGCACCCACATACACAACAAAGTGTCAGAGCAATGAAAGCCATGTGAAAAACTCAATAAAAATTGATTCTGTCTGTCTCTCTCTCTCACTCTCACTGTCCTTTTCTCTCTAAAAAAAATAATAAGGATCCTATACAAAGCAAGAAATTATATATAAGATTAACAATATAAAATGTGAGTATGGAGCAGTGGCTCAGCGGTTACAGTGCTTGCCTGGCATGCATGAGGACACAGGTTTGAACCCCAGCACCATGTGCACAGTGAAGTGTTGGAGCAACAAATGCCACATGGAAAACTAAATAAAATTATCTTTAAAAAAAAAACCTATAAAATGTGTAAGGCTTACATGGATAACGTATACTACTTTACTTGAGACCATATAGGACCTGCATGAACGGAGAGCTATACCATGTCCTCTAAACTATAATATTAAATGCAATCAGACAATTAAAATATCAACAGATGTTTTTCCAGAACAAGATAATAAAATTTCAAATGAATTGAGAAAGGTATATATATGCAAGAATAGTCAAGGCTGGCTTGCTTTCTTTGGCAATTTTTGTGGTTTTATTTAAGCACAACAACAGTAAAAAAAAAAGGGCACATGAACCATTTATTCATTTTCTTTGCTGCATAGTCTGTATTGGGATTAGTGACTTGGTTCTTGGAAGAAATATGGTGAGCAGTCAGCACAGTAAGGTTCAGTGCACATTAGTAGCACTTCCAGCTCCTTGACATTCTGGAAGCTGCTGGGCAGCATGTGCTCTGTTTTCTTTCTTTCTTTCTTTCTTTTTTTAAGAGGGAGAGAGAAAAAAAGAGAATCGATTTTATTTAGCTTTTCATCTGGTTTTGCTCCCATACTTAGTTATGTGTGTTGTGCTGGGGTTTGAACCTGGATCCTCACGCATAGTAGGCAAATGCAGTACCACTGAACTACCACTCCAGCCCTTGCTTTGTTTTCTTGCTGCTCCCATAACCAATGTTTGTCACAAAGATCTGGCCCTTGAATCTTCTCTGCACCCTTTTGTCAACACGTCTGGGTTTCCACCAGTTATGCTTAATTTTGACACACTGGTGTGACAGGTGCCATTTGAACTTATTGGTCCTCTTTTAAAGATTTTCATCTTCACAAGAGGGCTGAGAGCAGCCATGATGCCAAATAGGAGATGGCTGCCACCTCTGTAAGCAGCACTGAGGGAGCCCAAGGCATCTTTAAAAGACATGTTAGGGCTAGAGGTATAGCTCAATGGTAGAGCACTTACCCAACATTTGTAAGGCCAGTTTCAGAGGTCTCGGTGCATAGACGGTTGACTCCGTTACAGTGGGTCTGAGGTGGAGCAGAACATCATGGTGGAAAGATGTGGAGGAGGAAAGCAGTTCAGGACCTGGCAAACAGGAAGCTGAGAGCAGCCCTGAATTTTTTACTTTGAATGTTCTAAGAGATTGGCTCTTTCTCCCTTTCCCCCTTTCATAGTTCACCAGCCTTAGAACCTATAGGATCTCAGAATATAAAAAGCAAGATTTTGCAGTAAGTTAGGGTTTGTATTCTGAGAAGTTAGAACTTACCAGGTTATATTTTTAAGCCCTAAGACAAACCACATATGGTGGCTCAAGCAGGCAGGAGGATGGCAAGTTCAAGGCCAACTTAGACAACTTAGTGAAACTCTATTTTAAAATTTTAAAAATGATGAAAAAGGATTGGAGATGCAGTTCAGTGATAGAGTGTCCCTGGGTTCAATCCCCAACATTGATACAGAAACTGCATGAGAAAAATACCTCTCTTAAAGCAAATTGTATTTACCTCCATGATACCACATTTTCTCTTCTTTTTTGATTGCATCTATATGATTTTATTAGTGAGCTTTACATTGCTATAATGAAATATCTGAGGCAACTAATTTATAAACAGGTTAATTTAGTTCATAGTTTAGGAGGTTGAAATTCTGAGATCAAGTGATATGTATGTAGGTACCCATTGGTTTGCCTCAATGAGGGAGATGGCAATAGTGGGAACATGTGCTGGACCTTGCAGTCATATCTTGAACCAGGAAGCAGAGAGGAGAGGTAGAAAAAGAAAGGAGGGGTAGGGAAGAGCCCACCATCCACAGTCTTTTCTGAGGTAGCATTCTCAGTATCCTAAGGACCTCCCAGTAGGCCCAGCATCTTAAAGGTCTAGAGCACCTCCCAGTACTGCCATCAAGTGTGCACGAATGGACCTTTGAGAGGCACTCATCCAAACCATAGCAATTGCCCACGTTGTTCTTAGACTTTTCATAGTTGCTTAGACTTTTCCATAGCTGCAGCTAGTTCTGTGGGCTACTGAACACTAGTAGTAGCCAGTCCCGTGTTGCCATGTGTCCTGATCCTACATAAAATAAATATATTTTTTTCTCCTTTTGCATTGCCATGGTGTTAACATTTAAAAGTACATTTATTTTTTAAAGAGAGAGGGGCAGAGGCTGGAGTAGTGGCTCGGTGGTTGCGGCACTTGCCTGGCATGTGCAAGTATATGGGTTCAAACCCCAGCATCTACATACACAACTAAGTGTCAGAGCAATGAAAGCCACATGAAAAACTCAATAAAAATTGATTCTCTTGGGGTTGGGAATTTAGCTCAGTGGCAGAGCACTTGCCTAGCACATGCAAGGCCTCAAGTTTGGTCCTCAGCCCTGAAAAAAAAATTGATTCTCTTTGTCTCTCTCTCTCTCACTGTCCTTCTCTTTCTCTCTCTTTTTTTTTTTTAAAGAGAGAGGGACAGTGAGAGAGACAGAGAAAGATAGAAACAACTTTTTTATTTAGTTTTTCACATGGTCTTCGTTGATCCAACACTTAGTTGTGTACGACGTGGTGCTGGGGTTTGAACCCAGGTCCTCACTCTAAAGCACTGGAACCACTGAGCCACCACTCCAGCCCTGTCCTTCTCTCTTAAAAAAAAAAAAAAAGAGAGAGGGACAGTGAGAGAGAAAGAGAGAATTAATTTTTATTTAGTTTTTCATGTGGCTTTCGTTGCTCTGACACTTCGTTGTATATGTGGTGCTGGGGTTTGAACCCCAGCATGTACTTGCGCATGCCGGGCAAGCACCATAACCATCAAGCCACCGCTCCAGCCCCCAATTTTTTTTTTTAAGAGAGAGTATCAATTCTATTTATTTCTCCATCTGGTTTCTGTTTCTCTAACACTTAGTTGTATAGGTGGTGCTGGGGTTACCAGGCAAGTGCTCCAACCACTGGTGACTGCTCCAGCCGCTTAAAGTACATTTAAATGAATAAAAAAATTTTTCTGGTACCAGGGGTTGGACCCAGGGGCGCTTAACCACTGAGTTACATCCCCAATCTTTTTTTTTTTTGTTGTTAAGATTGGGTCTTGCTAATTTACTGAGGCTGGCTTTGAACTTGCTATCCTCCTGCTTTAGCCTCCTGAATCTCTGAGTTTACAGGTTTGCACCAACACACCCTGCTAAATTTTAAAATATTTTAATAAATTTTAAAAATTAACATTCATATAAATACAGAGGAAAACCAACCTACTAAATTTAACAAGAATTCCCAAAACATTTTGTACCAGCTCTAGATTTCACCTGAGTTTGCCATAGTTTTGCATTCCAAAAATCTGGATTAAAACTACTCTTTTTCTTTCTTTCTTATTTATTTGTTCGTTTATTTATTTATTTATTTATTTATATTTTGTACCAGGGATTGAACCCAGGGCATTTAACCACTGAGCCATATCGCCAGCCCTTTATTTTTTATTTTTAATATTGAGACAGGATATTGTTAAGTTACTCAGAGCCTCACTAAGTTTCTGACACTGGCTTTGTACTTGTGATGGTCCTGCCTCAGCCTCTCGAGCTGCTGGGATTATAGGTATACACCACTGTGCCCAGCTAAAGTTACTGTCTTAATTAAGGGTGACAGATGCCATAGAATGAGTATCTTAAACACCAAACATTTCTCAGGTTGCATACTGGGAAATACAAGATCATGGTGCTGGGCTGGAGAAGTGGCTCAGCGGTTTCGGCGCGTGCCTGGCAAGCACGAGGACCCGGGTTCAAACCCCAGTACCACTTACACAACTAAGTGTTGGAGCAACTAAGGCCATGTGAAAAACTAAATAAAGTTGTTTCTCTCTTTCTCTGTCTCTCTCACTGTCCCTCTCTCTTTATTAAAAAAAAAAAAAAACAAAAAAACATCATGGTGCTGGTTGATTCAGTCCCAGTGAGGGCCCTGTCTTGCTTTGTCTTCTCATGGTGGAGAGACAGTCAGCTCTGGTCTTTTCCTTTTATAAGGGCATTAATCACATCACTGATACCCTATCCTTGTGACCTTATCACCTCCAAAAGGCTCCACCTTCAAGTACCATCACATCCGTTGTTAGGGCTTAAACATAGGAATTTGGCAGGGACACAAACAGAGTCCATAGCAGCAACTAAAACTATATATATGCAATAGTAAAGTTTGTTTATTTTGTAAATAAATTTTATTTAGTTTTTCACGTGGCTTTTGTTGCTCCAACACTTCGTTGTATACATGGTGCTGGGGTTTGCGCTCATGTACTTGCACGTGCCACACAAGCTCTGTAACTGCTGGGCCACCACTCCTGCCCCAAAAGTTTATTTTTCATAGGAAAATATTTAAGGATCTATTATGACAATGAAAAATTAACCCAATAAAGGAGAAGAGGCAGTATAGCTCATTTATAAAGCATTTTCCCAGCCTGGGTGAGACCCTGGGCTCAGTTCTCAGCACTTAAAAAAAAAAAAAAGAAGAGTTCAGATTAGAAGTAAGACATAAGAGGAAAGTGAGAAATCCGCAAAAGTTTGATTATGTCTAAATTATCAACCTATGATGTCAGTGTGTGTGTACACACATGTTTTCTTAAATCTGAAGCCACAAAATCCAAATAAACTCAACCTAAGAAATTGTGAGGACAGGAGACCAGAAGAAAGCAAGTGGAAGCATCCAGAGGGTCTTATCTTACTCTGGTGGAAAAAAACAGATATTGATGTAGTCTAGTCTAAAAACAGGGAAGGAGAGGCTCCTTTAAAGGAACACAGTGCCCAGGAAAGGCAGTGAATAGCCCCATCCAGTCAACTAACAGGACCTCCAGGAGCTCAGACTGCCAGGCCCCAGACCCCAGACCCCAAGCCCCAAGCCCCAAGCCCCAAGCCCCAGTCAGACTTTACCCTGGCTTGTGCTCCTCTCATTCACATCTCAGACTCTGCCTTCGAGGGACCTTTTCCTAGTTCCTGGAAGAGATCTCTGCCCTCCCTAACCCTTCCTGATTGATAGCTCTCTCTCTCTGCTTATTTTACTTTATTTCCCCTCCCCCAGGGATCTGGCGTTATTTAAAGCTCTTATTTGCTCTGTTTAGCCTATTTCCCCTTCTGCAGTAGAAGGCAGGCCCTGGCCTTTCTGAATTCCCCACACTAAGTGGTATGGAAAGTGAATATTTGTAGAATGAATGAGTGATTCCTTGCTGGTAGTCTTAACTCTTGCTTTCTACTCTCAACACAGTGCATGTTTACCTCAAGCCAGACACTTTGCTGAGGTCTAGGAGTGCAGAAATGAGTTCCAGTCCTTTATGCACACCCCCTCAAGTTAACAAACACCTTTTCTATGTGTACTTTCTGATTCCCTATGATAGCAGGGAATGTCTAGGCAGACGATGTCACTCCATTGAGTAGGTGCAGAAGCTGAGTGAATGCCAAGAGATTAAAAGTGATACCTTGGGTCAGTCACAGTGGTGACCACACCTGAGATCTGTGACTCAGAAGGCTGAGGCAGGAGGATCACAGGTTTGAGGCCAGCCTTAGCAAATTAGGCCCTAAGCAACTTAGGAAGATCCTGTCTCAAAAATAAAAAGGGCTGAGGATGTCGCTCAGTGTTAAAGCACCTCTGGGTTCAATCTCTAATGCAAGGGGCTGGAGCTGTGGCTCAACAGTTATGGCACTTGCCTGACATATGCAGGGACACAGGTTTGAACCCCAGCACCACATACACAGTGAAGTGTTGGAGCAGTGGAGGCTACATGGATAACAGAGTACGACTGATTCTCTCTCTCTCTCTCTCTCTCTCTCTCACTGTCCCTCTCTCTTAAAAAAAAAAAATCTGGGGTTGGGGATTTAGCTCAGTGGCAGAGCGCTTGCCTAGCACGCACAAGGCCCTGAGTTTGGTCCTCAGCCCTGAAAAAAAAGAAAAAAGAAAAAGAAATCTCTAATAAAAGAAAAAAGTGATGCCAGCTAGAAAGGAGCCAATTGATGTGATCCAGGCTCCAGGTTTGTTTCTTCTCTCCTGGTAACCCCACCTCTTGAGGTACCTGTTCCCTGTATTCCTGTTTGTCAGGGACAGGGCAGGGTAAGAAGAGTAGTTGCAGAGTGCATCTAACTTGTGCATTTTTTTAAAAAAATTTTCCCTTAAAAATATATATATTTCCCTTGTGGTACTGGGAATTGAACTGATGACCTTACACATGCTAGGCAAGTGCTGTACCACTGAACCACATCCCAAGCCCCTAACTTGTGGTTTTGGTGATGAATGAAACTGACCTCTTCACTAGCCGGCACAGTTGAAGTCAGACTTGTTCTCCTTGGAGTTGGTCTTGTTTGAAAGAGACTGTAACTGTTCCTGGGCACTTGGGTAAGGAGGCTTTAGAAACAGAGCTGTGTAAATGCTGGTGCCTGAGTGGTTGCCTCAGGGGAAAAGGCCAGACAAGAAGAGAGTTGGGAGGGAGCCTTAAGACTAACAAGTCCTGATCCCTGGTGGCTCTGGGGAGTTCTCTCTGCTCATCCAACAGCACACCTATCTGTTATGTTCTGTGCAGGCACAGTAGAGTGCCAGGCCTGGCATGGAGAGAAAGGGAAAAGGCTTCCAGGAAGTGGGGCAAGCCTGGGGCAGGTGGTGCTGGAAAGGTGAACTATGAACTGTGAAGGTTCTTGGTTGCTGAGCCTGTATATTTGCCTTTGGAAGTGTGAGCAGGCCCTTTGCTGGTGTGGAAGGGAGCAGATGGACAGGGGAGCACAGGCTCCATTGAAGACAGGTGAGCAGCCAGGTGGAGGTAACTGGGAGGTATTTGCAGAGTGGGTGCAAAGTGGAAGAGAAAGCAGTGGATAACAGTTGGTAGGCCTAGGTGACTGAGATCTCCCCAGTGGAGGATTAGAAGCCCCAGTCAGGCAGAAGTTGAATCACAGCAAAGGAGGGGAAAGGAAGCCTAACAGGACTGTGGAGGTGGGAAATGAAGAGGTGATTGGCTCCATGCAGGGGTGGAGGATGATGCCCACTGGTTGGGAATTAGATCTTTTTTTTTTTTTTAAGAGAGGGACAGTGAGAGAAAAAAAGAGAAAAAATTTTATTTAGTTTTTCATGTGGCTTTCATTGCTCTGACACTTGGTTGTGTACTTGGTGCTAGAGTTTGAACCCACATCCTCACACATGCCAGGCAAGTGCTACAAGTGCTGTAACCACTGAGCCACCGCTCCAGCCCTAGGATTAGACATTTTTATAACAGTAGGGAAGGAGAGAAAGCAGGGCTATGACTAGGTTATAGCCACACTATATGAATGGGCATGTGCTGGCCCCCATGTCTGGAGAGTGAACTACAGTGACAAGGTTGGAAGGTTGCCAGGCTCAGCAGGAGATTAGCATAACCCCCTGCCTTCTACATATAACCCAAACCTGGGCTGCTTAGCATTGCAGGTACTAGTGGCTATTCTACTAAAACTAGGGAGGACATAGAATAATATGAATTACAACCATTCTCAGCATAAAAGCCTTTCTTAGGGTTATAAATGAAATCAAACATGTGGTTGGGTATGGGTGAGCAAGGCAGAAAATTTACTTTGGCCGAAGGGTGAAAGAAAATGCAGGCCCATCTCTCATCTGTTGATGCTAGCATATATGGGGAAGCAGTAGGGCTGACGGCTAACCTAACAAAACTGCAAATTAAATGACTTTCAGAGCATTAGGGGGATGGCTCTATAGGATACTTGGAGATGTAGGGAGGGGGATGGGGAGGGGGGAGGGTATATGAAGAACTCATAGGAGTCTGGAGATTGGGAAGATGGGGGAACCATCCCAGAAGCCAATGTCATTCCTCCACGAACTACCCATTTAATGCATGAGTTCTATTGGGGGAAACTGCAATAGGTAAAATCCAAGGTGGTTATCCATGATCTGGCTTTTCCCCTTGATAACAAAGTTTATATCCATTGATTGCTAATGTTTTGATAATGTTTCCCCCTCAACTGTATTTCTATATTCTTCTAATAAAAAAAATAATAAATCTATTTAAAAGAAAAAAAAAAAGAAAATGCGGGCCCAGCAAGGAGATGAGAGGTTTTTAATTCCGACCTGAGGCAATACTGCCCTTTGCTCTAATTGGACGAGCTCAGGTGCACAGTCTGCTTGATTGGCTGTGATTAGGTGGAGGCAGGTGCAAAGAGGAAGTAGGCAGTGACTGGGAGAGAGTAGTGGGTGGGGGTCTCCGCACACTGGTAAGAGTTTTAGTATTTCAGAGTTCACCAGAAGAGGATGGGTGGGTACCAGAAGGGGTCTTTGGAAAGAGATGGGCATACACAGGTGGGTGCACACAGATGAGGGAGTTACTATCTTCCAATGGGGAGGGGGATCTAAAATGGAGATAGTGGGTTATACATCACAATCTTTCAAGTTTGACAGAAAAGACATACATCTTACACTAGGCTGAGCCTTCTCCAGCCTCATGGGCCCTCTGCAACCAGCCCTGTGTCTTTCGTCTTAAGGGGGTCTCTAGAATCCTACAGGACCCTGCCTTCAGTGTCCATAGTTCAGGGTAGGAGTTCATGCTTCCGCTAGACACCCCTAGGTGGGGAGGTCAGGAAAGCCATAGAATGCAGGCAACAAGATAGATATTTCAGATGCATGAAAAGTAGATGACAGGAGCATGGTACATGTTGGATTTTTTTTTTTTTTTTGACAAGGCTGAGGGTGTGAAGGGCACTGAGTATCAGGTGCATCTGAGCAGACTACAT
Organism: Aplodontia rufa; assembly: GCA_004027875.1. Taxonomy (NCBI): domain Eukaryota; kingdom Metazoa; phylum Chordata; class Mammalia; order Rodentia; family Aplodontiidae; genus Aplodontia; species Aplodontia rufa. Next base: position 33,572 of record PVKS010008050.1, read on the forward strand.
ATGATAGAATGTTGGGGAAGGCTGATGCATTCATCCAGTTAACAGGTTATAACTGGGAGCCTTACTGAATGGGGTCAGGTGAGATGGAGGAACAGCTGTTGAGCAGGCTGGGGTAGACAGTTGAGTGGACTAGAAACAAATCTAGAAGTTATACCTGGAAAGGGCCAGCATAATAGGCAGGAATGCAGAAACTCCTGGCCATACCTTCCAGGCTGTGTATGTGGGTGCACCTGTGTTCAGGAGTATAGCAGTCTTCTTACATAACTGTGGGTCAGCATGTCCTGACAGTTGGGGGCTGCCAGGGTAGGGGGACCATCGGGCCAGTCTGTGGCAAAGGGGAAAGGGGGGCAAACAGGAAGTGCAGACCCTATTAGCACTGATCAGTGACTTGCTGTACTTGTGTCCCCTCAAAGGTATGACCCACGGCACAACCGCTGGTTCCAGATCCAGTCCTTGCAGCAGGAGCATGCAGACCTGTGTGTGTGTGTCGTGGGAAGATACATCTATGCTGTGGCAGGTCGAGACTACCACAACGACCTGAATGCTGTGGAGCGCTATGACCCTGCTACCAACTCCTGGGCCTATGTAGCCCCACTCAAGCGGGAGGTAAGGAAGCCCTCCAAGAAGGGCATTCTGCACAGTTCCCTTCCTCATGTGTGCAGAGAAGCCCAGATGTCAAGGTAAGTGCTAGTTCCAGGTTAGGGAACCAGTCCCAGCAAGCAGAACCCACATTGACTCTAAGATCCTACACTGAGTTGGTTGATGAGGCCCCCTGAGGTTCAATCCAGCCACCAGGAGTGAGGGTACATTGAGAGAGTTCAGATGCTGTTCTTCAGACCAGTTCCCCCACCTGCTACTCACATGCTAAGAACTTGCCACACTTTTGGCCCCTGTAAGCTGCTTTTGCCCTGTATTTTAATGTAGATAGAAACTTCCCCATTATCTGTCCCCTAGCCCAGCTGAGATAAGCTGAAACATTTCTAAAAATGTCAACAGGAGGGACCCTGAGAGAGAGAGAAGAGCACTCAGCAGTCTGTTTCATAGAAGTGTTCAGACTTTACCACAGTTCCTTTGGAAAACAGGACAGGACCTTCCAGAAGCCAAAAAATTCTTTTGAGGTTTTATTATTTGATTTTAAAAAATTTTGTTCTTTCTGCACAATAATACTTTGGTTTATTTCAATTTGAAGATGTTTAAATTTATGTTCATTATGCAGAGTTGGATGCTTTAAGGAGGCACCTTTATTCTACCTGTGGCTTTATCCCCTAACCCAAAAACCAGCCATGGTATGCCAAGGAAAGGAAACGGCTTTGCTGTCCCTTGCTTACCAAGTCCCAGCCTTGGAGAACAGGTTATACATCCTGTTAGTGTCTGCATTATTGTTTACCTAGCACCTACCACTAACTGGGTATGCCTTTAGGGAATACTGGAGCACCACAGACAGAGGATGGTGTGGAGGCTATTCATATAGGCTCTGTCCCAAGCTTAGCCAGCTCTGGTTTAGGGACCTTGGCAGGAGCTTTGTCCTTTAGAAGCCTCTTTCCACTACCTGACATTTTTCTCTCCCATCCTTAGCTAAACCCCCTTGAGACTGAGACTTTACCTCAGCGAGTTGAGAGTAGGGTTTCCCTGAGGGATCCAGCTCCTCTGTGACTATACCCAAGTCACGAACACAGCACACATGGATTCTCATCATTCCTCCTCACAGGCAGCTAGTTGTGCTCTTCCCTCCATGACCTTCTCCCTGCTTCTTAGCTTCTTTGGGGGAAGGAAGCCTCTTTGGAGGGACATTCCTTTCCTTAATCCTGGAGAAAGGAGCAGATTCTGCATGGAAAAAATCAGGGGGCCTTTGAAACCTGATGGATGAGAAAGGTTCTCTGATCCTATTCCAGGAGTCACGTAAGGGCTGGTAGGGGAGGGGCTTAATTGGGTCCTTGGGGCTGCAGGGGTTGGGTGGGAGAGGGAGCGGCAGTTCTTCAGTACAGCCACAGAGGGGCTGCCTTGGCCTTACACCAGCTGCATTCATGATCTGCCCATCCCTTCTGCAGCTACTTATCAATCACCTACCATGTACCAAATCCTGGGGATTCAGTGGTAGCAAGAAATAACAAACCCTATCCCCTAAGTGGTTTACAACCTTGCAGGAGAGACATTTATTAACTACCCAATCAGAAATATAGTTATAACTATAGTAAATGGGATGAAGGAAATGAAGAAGGGGTTGAGCTGGAAATTTGATGGATGTGGGTAGAACTCTTGCAGGACAAATGGAAATGGACTGTTTGGGGGAAAGGCTGTCTGAGGCCAAAAGAACATAAGCATCTGTTTCAAAAGGGAGAAAGTGACTTCAGGGCAGAAGTGACTTCATAGTCTATCCTGAGAAAGGGGGAAGTTTGGGGAGAACTTGTGAAGAGAAGATGGCTTGAAAGAGTAAATGCAGTAGCATGTAAATCAGCCCCTTTGCCTGGACCAGGGTTGTGAAGAGGAAGGAAATGTGTGGGCTAAGGTGTGGTTTGGAGGTTCAGAGAATTAAGTAATATAAAACTATAAAATTTTTAGAAAAAAAAAAAAGGAAATCTTGAGGATCTAGGGCTGGTGAGTTTTTAGAATTGACCTCAAATGTAGGAGCCATAAAAAGAAAAACTGGTATTAGACCTCTTAAAATCTGTTGCTTGAGAAATTCTCTTAAGAAAATGAAAAGAAGCTATAGAGTGAGAGAAAATAGAGCAAACCACATATCTGACAAAGGACTAGTATTGAATATATAAAGAACTCTCAAAATTCATTAGTCACATACCCACATAATCCCATTAAGAAGGTAGCAGCATAGTGACATACTCCTATATTCCCAATGGCTCAGGAGGCTGAGGCAAGAGGATTGCAAGTTCAAAGCCAGCCTCTGCAACTAAGCAAGACCCTGTCTCAAAATAAAATAAAAAGGGCTGGAGATGTGGCTCAATGGTTAAACTCATCTGGGTTCAATCCCTACCATAAAAAAAAAAAGGTAACAAAAGACTAGAGGAGACATTTCACTGAGGAAGATATCCAGATGGTAGATAAACACATGAGAAAATGTATAGCACCTTTACACATGAGGGAAATGCAAAATAAAGCCACAGTGAGAGAATAACCTATCAGAATGATGGAAATAAAAAAAAGTAACAGGAGACTGGGGTTGTAGCTCAGTAGTGGAGTTCTTATCTAGCATGTGTGAAGTTCTGAACTTGATTTCCAGCACTGAAAGAAAAAAAAAGTGACAAGCACAAATGCTGGTGAAACTGGATTGCTCATGTTTTTCTGGTGTGAAGGTAAATGGTGCAACCTCTGGAAAGAGTCTGGCAGCTTCTTCCAACACTGTTGCAACTTAGCATTGCCATTCTGGAGATTTTTCTAATAGAAATAAAAACTTCTCTGTGCATAAATATTAACAGCAGCTTTATTGGTGATAGCTAGGAACTATAATTAAATAGATGTCCTTCAACAAGTGAATGGTTAAATAAACTGGTAGATGCACAGCAATAAAAAGGAACCAACCAGGGATAAACACAGTAACCTGGGAGAACCTGGATAGTCATAGAAAGCCAGTTTCAAACGGGGAGTCGTGGTGCGCTCTTGTTGTTGTTGTTTTGTTTTGTTTTTTTTTTAGCATAGTAGACAAGTTTTATTATAGAAAGCATAGAAAGTAAAGCGTAGGGAGAAAACACAGAAAGTAAAGCATAGGGAAAAGAGCTGACTTCCCCCAGAGTGGAGGTATGGTGCACTCTTGTGATCCCAGTGACTGCAGAGGTTACAGTGAAGAGGATTACAAGTTTGGGGCTAGCTTTGGCAACTTAGCAAAAACCCTGTCTCAAAAAGAGTTGGGATTTACCTTAGTGGTAGAGTACTCCTGGATTCAACCCCCGGTACCAAATCAAAAAGGAAGAAAAGAACCAGTCTGGAGGTTATAATATTGGGGCTGGAGCAGTGCTCAGTGGTTACAGCACTTGCCTGGCATGCGCAAGCATGCGGATTTGTACACCAGCACCATGTACACAACAAAGTGTCAGACCAACAATAGGCCACATGAAAAGCTAAAATAAAAATTGATTCTCTCTCCCTCTTTCACTGTCCCTTTCTTAAAAAAAAAAAAAAGCTAGGGGCTGGAATGGTGGTTCGGTGGTTACGGCACTTGCCTGGTATGCGGGTTCAAACCCCAGCAACCCACGTATACAGCTAAGTATCAGGGCAACGAGCGCCATGTGGAAAACTCAATGAAAGTTGTTTCTCTCTCTCTCTCACTGTCCTTCTCTCTTTAAAAAAAAAAAGTTATGATACTGATTTCATTTATCTATTTGTGAATACTGGGATTGAATACAGAGGCACTCTACCACTGAGGTAACATTTCCAGCCTCCCCTACCCTCCTTTTTATTTTATTTTGTTGTATTTTATTTTTTGAGAGAGTCTTGCTAAGTTGCCCAAGATGTGCTCAAATTTGTGATCCTCCTGCTTCAGCCTCCCAGTTTACTAGGATTTTAGGTGAGTGCCACTGCACCTAATTCACATAACAAAACTGTAGAAATGGAGAAGAGATTGGTGATTGTCAGGGATTAAGTGTAGGACTTTAGGGCAGGAGGAAAGTGCATGGGATTACTGTCAACTTAAATTGAGCAACAAAGAGACGAACTCTCCAGAACAAAGCATTTATTCAGGAATAGAAAGGATCACAATCCATGATATGCACGCTATTTATTGGTAGACCGTAGGTACATCTAGGGCAGGTAGGGCAAAGGAAAGCTTTTAAAAACAAAGAGAAGTCCACATAAACTGTTTTGAAATAAACCTTATTGGAACTCATTGCAAAGGTTGACAATTACTCATTGGTAATACTGGGCTGTTGCTGAGAAGGTGTTCTTATAGAAGAAACTTACCTGGAATATCTGGAAGATTTTTGATTTTGGAGATTCCTGGGTTTTTGTTGTTGTTGTTTTGTTTTGTTTTTAAGAGCGAGACAATGAGAGAAAGAGAATCAATTTTATTTAGTTTTTCATGTGACTTTTGTTGCTCTGACACTCCATTGTATAGATGGTGCTGGGGTTCGAACCTGCATGCTTATGCATGCCAGGCAAGTGCCATAACCACTGAGCCACCACTCCAGCCCCTGTAGATTCCCTTTCATGATTCTTATCATACTCATGTGTGCATGAAACCTTCCTTCATGGCTTCCCAGCTCCCTTTTGTTTGGGTTTAACATAAGGGACTCCATTTTGATACTGATAACGTTATTTTTTTTAAAGAGAGAGAGGGATAGTGAGAGAGAATCAGTTTTATTTAGTTTTTCATGTGGCTTTCATTGCTCCAGCACTTCGTTGTGTGGGTGCTGGGGCTTGAACCCGCATCCTCGCTTATCCCAGGCAAGCCCCGTAACTGCTGAGCCTCTGCTCTAGCCCTGGTACTGACAACTTTTACACTATAAAAGATCAATTGGAGGATCCTAGTAATGATAGAAATGTTTTGGGACTGAATCAGTGTCAGTATTTTGATCATGGTACTGTAATATAGATATACAGACTCTCACCATTTAGGCAGATTTGAGGGGGATACATGAGATCTATTATTTCTTCTGAGTATATGCACATCTGTACTTATCTCAAAATTAAATGTTTAATTAAAAAAATAAAAACCTCTGGGCTGGAGCGGTAGCTCAGTGGTTGTGGTGCTTGCCTGGCATGCGCAAGTACACGAGTTCAAACCCCAGCACCACGTACACAACTAAGTGTCCTAGGAATGAAAGACACATGAAAAACTAAATAAAAAAATACTTAAAAAAAGAAAACCTCCACACCGATGGGAGAAGATCAAAATCCCTTGGTATATTTCCTGCATACTGTTGGGTCTACCTCTCCAGCTCTTTGTGCCACTCACATGGCCTAAGTTAGTGACTGTCCTCTGTGACACAGCCCCGACCCTGGAGGGGCTCCTTTCCCACCAAAATAGGTAATGTCATCTGTTGTTCTAGGTATGAGTGAGGGAGTCCTGCAGGCAATAGGACCAGTGTGAGGGAAGGTTGGGCCATTTGAGACAATCTGCCAGAGTAGTGGTAGAAAACCTGTGAAAGGTTAAGGAACAGAATCAAGAGCAGTATGTTATATTTTCCTACCCCAGCACAAACACCTATCACTGAAGTGGGGAGTATTCATTCTTCATTATCTACATAGGATAATGAAGGTTCCATGACCTCAGGGATACCAAAATCCATGAAGTTCTAGTCTCTTGTATACAGTGGAAAAATATTGCATAGAACCTCCACACATCTTCCTGTGTACTTTAAATCATCTTTAGTATACCTGTAATACTTAGTACGATGTAAATAGCTGTTACTCTATATTGTTTAGGGAACTATGGTGAGATAAGAAGGTCTTCACATGTTCAGTATAGACACAGTATATTTAGAGTATTTTCAATCCATGGTTGGTTAAAACCATAGATCTAGAACCCTAGAACCCATGGATATGAAGGGCCAACTATATTTGATTTTTTGTCCCACTCTTCCTCTGCACACCCAGTTTCATGTTGATGGGTATTGCCTCTAAACAGATCTCAAAAGCTGGGTCATCAGGCCTGGAAGGTTGCTCAGCCAGCGGGAACGGGTGGGGTGGAGGCCACTGAGGGCCATCGTTCCCTTGTGCTGTGGCCTTCTCCCTGACTGGCTCTGTAAAAGATACCTTGATTTTCTTGGAGTTCCCCTACACAGATGTTTCCTTTAGTGCCAGAGGAAAGACAAAGATTGCATTTGATGGGTCTGTACATGAGACCCCTATTGGGAAGAAGTCAGAGGTAAACAAAGAGGACAGTAAATATATCAAGAACCCAGGAGTGATCTCCCCAGCAAGTGGGGAGCATATGAGGAAGTGGTGAAGCCCTGAAGCATCATCAGGCAGGTAGGTAGTAAGGTTGTGAGCAGCCTTGGCAAAAGCTGCTTGGCTGCCCTTCTCACTGCCCTCTCATCCTTCTTTCCTGCCCTGGTTCTCTCCGTGGCTCCATACAGGTGTACGCCCATGCAGGCGCAACACTGGAGGGGAAGATGTATATTACCTGCGGTCGCAGAGGAGAAGACTACCTGAAAGAGACACACTGCTATGACCCAGGCAGCAATACCTGGCACACACTGGCTGATGGGCCTGTGCGACGAGCCTGGCATGGCATGGCTACTCTCCTGGACAAGCTGTATGTGATCGGGGGCAGCAACAATGATGCTGGCTATAGGAGGGATGTGCACCAGGTGAGCCAGGGCCAGGGCTGCCCACTCAGGTCATCAGAGCAGATTTAGGTTCACAGCACAATTGAGCAGAAGATACAGAGAGCTCCTGTGTATCTTCTGCCTTTACACATGCACTGCCTTCCCTGCTACAGGGAGGGTCATTTGTATTATAATTGATAAATGTGTACGTTCACATTTTTTTTTTAAGAGAGTGAGGGAGAAAGAATCAACTTCAGTCTTTCATCTGGCCTTTGTTTTTCCAGTACTTAGTTGTGTACGTGATGCTGGGGTTTGAACCAGGGTCCTCACCAGACCAGCGCTCCAAACACTGAGCCACTGCTCCAGCCTACATCTTTTTTGTTTTGTTTTGTTTTGTTTTTAAACAAAAAAAGAATTATTGGAAGGATACTTAAATTTCTTATTGAATTTTTCAAAAAGTTGAAAAACCAACTATTCTAGTGTTTTTCACAGAACAGAAAGCAAGACTTTGTCCACATTTTTTTATCATAGACCAACCAACTCAACTGAATACATAGCACTAAGACAAAAAGGCTCAGAGTAATGTGCTGATATGTTCCCATCAGTTCAGGTGGCCACTCCCAGGCCAGCAATCCTCTGTGACCAGTGTGGTCAGAGTTTGGCCCGTGAGAGCAAGTTTGACATCCAGTCCCAGGGTGCTCTCATAGTGACTTCTGGATTCCTTTATACCAAGCCATCAGGCTTGGTATATGATATTGCTTGTTTTAGTCAGCTCTTTCATTACTATGACCAAAAGACCTGACAAGAATTTTAGAGGTGAAAAAGTTTATTTTGCGCTCACAGTTTCATAGTCTCAGTCCATAAGATGACTGGCTCCATTCCTCTGGGCCCGAGGTGAACACCATGGTGAAAGGGTGTGGTGTAGGAAAGCAGCTCAGGACATGGCAGCGAGGAAACAGAATGGCACTAGCATATCTTAAATCCCAAGTCAAGCTTAAATGAAGGTTGACTTTGGGTCTTGTACATTCTCTGGGTTTGGAACAAATGTATATTGGCATATATCCACAGTTACAATACCATACAGAGTAGTTTCACTTGTGCCTTTTTTTTTTTTAAGAGAGAAAGAAAAAGAATCAATTTTATTTTTTCATCTCACCTTTGTTTCTCTGACACTTAGTTATATATGTGGTGTTGGAGTTCGAACCCAGGTCCTCAGGCATGCCAGGCAAGTGTGATACTGCTGAGCCACCACTCAAGCCCCACTTGTGCCTTTATTATTACTGAAAACTTTCATTGCTGGGTGCAGTGGTATGAGTAATCACTGTTACTTGGGAGGAAGATAGCTTGAGCCCAGGAGTTCAACACCAGCTTTAAAAAAAAAAAGTATTATTAAGTTAATATAAACACATTTTGTTTTTAAAACAAAAGAAGGATTAGGAAAAGTGCACCTAATTGGGTCTTTGCACCATTGGTTTTCAGTTTTTGTACCTATGAATGGTTTCTGCCTAATTTTATCAGAGAGCATCCCAATATGCTTCTCTTGCTGACATTTGTTCTAGTCATTCTTTGGTTTAACATTCACTCTGTCCTGCCCTCCCAGTAGTTGTAAAGCATTCCATCAAAATAATGTGCATTTGGGAGGGAAGAAAATGATGTGCATTTTGATTGGATTGGATTGGATTGGATTGTCTTTAACCATTCCATCTAACATGATGAGTAATATTTGCTTTGAAGAGTTTTACAGGCATTTTGGATTCTTTACTTAGGTTCATGTAGTGGTTCTCAAAGTGTAGTCCCCAGACCAACAGCCTCTGCCTCCCCTGGGATTGCTACATTGAGAAGGCAGGTTCTTGGGTTCAGCCTCCCAGACTACTAATTCAGAAGCTCTCTTGGTGGGACTTGGCTGTTTAGGTTTAACACACCCTCTTATGGTGAGAACCCGGGCCATCACTATTAGTTGTCATCCCCCGCACCCCTCCAGGGCTGAGGACCAAACTCTGGGCCTTGTGCATGCTAGGCAAGCACTCTGCCACTGAGCTAAATTCCCATCCCCATCCCCATTAGTTTTTGATTGCTGCCATAATAAATCTCCACAAACCTCATACCATTACATTAATTTATTATTATGGTTTTGTAGGTCATAAGTCCGACAGGCTGAAGTCAAGGTGTCATCAGGCATCTTTCTTTCATGGAGGCCCTAAGGAAGGATCCCTCTGCTTGCTTACGCAGTATGTTGGCAAAATTTGGTCCTTGGAGGTGGCAGGACCTGCCACTTCACCTTCAAAGTCAATAAGGGCAGATTAAATCCTTCTCATTTCTTCTCTATCTGGCTTTCCCTTTCCACTTTTGAAAGCTTGTACAATTACAAATGCTCCTCTACCTATAGTGGAGTTGTCTTGATAAACCCATGGTAAATTGAAAATGTCCTAGGTTAAAACTGCATTTAGGGGCTGGAGCAGTGGCTCAGCAGTTGGAGTTTGCCTGGCATGTGCAAGGACCCCAGTTCAAACTCCAGCACCACATATACAACTAAGTGTTGGAGAAACAAAGGCCAAATGAAAAAATATATAAAATTGATTCTCTCTCTTCTTCTCTTTCTTTAAAAAAAAAACAAAACTACATTTGATTCACCTAACTTACAAATATCACAGTTGAGCAACACAATATGCTGTATCAACTGACTTGCTTGTTTACTGTTGTGATTGAGTAGCTGACTGGGAGCTCTTTCCCTCTGCCTATCATTGCAAGAGAGAATCATACCACAGATTCCTGGCCTTTGAATATGATTTTTTAAGAGAGGGACAGTGAGAGAGAGAAAGAAAGAAACAATTTTATTTAGTTTTTCTTGTGGCATTGGTTGCTCCAACACTTTGTTGTGTACATGGTGTAGGGATTTGAACCCTCTGACTCGCGTATGCAAGGCGTATGCTCCAGCCCCTCAAAATAAGATTTCTGCCAAACTGTGTATCATTTTTGCATCATGAAGTTGAAAACTTATAAGTTGAACCATTTTAAATTGGTGGACACTCTGGATCCACCCAATGAAACTACCCCACATCAAAGTTCATATGTCATGTGTCAGCTTCAGTATTACGGAGAGGAGAGTAGCAGTTGCCTCAGAATATGGAGAATGACAGATTGCTGTAGAGGAAACAACTGCACACATGGTAGACAGAGGCTGGCTGTGGGCTGGGTGACCTAGAGGAAGGCCTATGTCCAAGTGAGACCAGAGAGAGCAGTACTATTCCAGACAAGAGTCCTAGAGTGGGCCTCCTGCCAACCTGGCCATTTCTGGGCAGGTCAGCATCAGCTTAGCCCATGGACAGGATGTTTCAACACTGGCTCAGCATCATTCTTCCAAAGCCTGTCAGAGTGTGGCAGGTGACTAAGGCTGCCTTGGTCAGTGGCCTGGGATGGGTTGGCAGAAAGCACATAGGCTTGACCCTGGCCTTGGCTTTGCAGGTGGCCTGCTACAGCTGCACATCTGGGCAGTGGTCATCTGTCTGCCCACTTCCAGCTGGACATGGAGAGCCTGGTATTGCTGTGCTGGACAACAGGATCTATGTGCTGGGTGGCCGCTCTCACAACCGTGGCAGCCGCACGGGCTATGTGCACATCTACGATGTGGAGAAGGACTGCTGGGAGGAGGGGCCCCAGCTGGACAACTCCATCTCAGGCCTGGCAGCTTGTGTGCTCACTCTGCCCCGCTCCCTGCTTCTTGAGGTACCCCGTGGGACCCCTGACCGCAGCCAGGCTGACCCGGACTTTGCCTCTGAGGTGATGAGTGTGTCAGACTGGGAGGAGTTTGACAACTCCAGTGAGGACTAGGGATCCAGTTCCTGGCTTCAGAGGGAGGGATGGCAGGGATTGTAAGGACAGCAAGGCTCGCAAGGCCTGAACCAGAGTACCTGGCTCTAGGGTGGAGGACCCTCCCCCTGGTACCTGTGGCTCACTGGCTTCTGCCCTTCTTCAGCCCTTTGACCAATCTTATGCAGGCATTTGAGGGACTGGTACAGACTCTGTGGTTATGGGTTTGTGTTACCATGGGAAATGTTCCTGAAAGGCTGTTGTCCTCTGAGGGAATGACTGGGTCCATTCCTCTTCAGTGAGAACTGGCATCACCAGCTGTCTTGGCCTTTCCCCTCTTTCCCTGGATCTGGTTGCTGTTTGACTAAGAAGGTCCTTTCTTCAAAAGGACCTGGGGACTGACAACCCCAGGTGAGAGGGGCTGAGTCACATGGTACTCTTCTTTCCATGAACAGGGTGGGGCTGGGCAAGCAGCCCTGAGTGCTGCCTATAGCAACCAGGACCTTAAGCAGTTGAGAACTCCCAAGGGACATAGAGGGAGAAAAGATACTAAGTTGCCTGAGACTGGTTCTAGTGATGAAAAGATCCCCTACTGCTGGGTTTTTTCTGACCCCATGTGTTGATAAATGAAATAAAGCATTATACAAAAAGTGTGAACTGTTTTCCTGTGTTGACAGCCTCAGTTCCTTTCCACAGAGTGTGTCTCAGTGGCATCCCAGGGAAGCGTGGATTTTCAGGGTCAGAACTGCCCTGGGGGATGGCTGTGGCATGGGAAAACTGAGATCCCAGTGGACACCTGATGTCATGACCTTCAGAGAGAAGAAGCACAATAAACTCCCCAAGCTAACAGGGTGGTCATGAGGAAACAGAACCTGTCCTGGTCTGGTGGCAGTTGGCTGTCCCACCTCCTTGAGAATCCTCTCTGGTGAAGTGTCCAACCAGGGCTTGTTGAACTTCAGTCCAGCTAGAATTCTGTTAGGACTGGGGGTATAGCTCAGTGGTATAGTACTTGCCTAGCATGCACAAGGTCCTGAGATTGATCCCTAGCACTGCAGAAATAAACAGTGGGAAGCAAGCAAGTAAAACCCTGACCTCAGTACTTGGGGAAGGAGGTGGCATCACAGGAAGGGACCATGAGACACTGTCCTGATTGGGAGTACCTATGCCCAGCTCCTTCCCACCTGCTAACTGTGTTCCTCAAAGGTTCAGATACCTTTTTCAAGGGCTGTGCTGGCACAACAGATGGGACCTACCCCTGTATCTTTACTAATGTCTCTTCTACCCTCTTGGGAGTTATAAGACACCCTGTGCCCCCACACAGATGAGCTGGGGGTCTGGCACCAACCTTGCCACTTCACCCAGCTTTCAGGTCACAAACCTTTCTTCCATCTGAACACCTTTCCCTTTACACCTGTAAACTCCTGCAGTAAACTGCTCTGTAGACAGGCTTGGACTTACTAAATCCCTGCCCTCCAATCAACTGGGTGGAGCATGAGAATGACCAGGTCTTCTCACTGGTACTGTATCATGGAAGGAGAGAGAATGGAGGGACAGTATATCTCACTTGATGGAAGGAATGGGGCAAGGGAGGGCACAGATGTTGGGTTGGTCTGGGCTCTCCTTTTGGGATCCCATGAGGACTGTGGGGTACAGACTCTGAGTCTACTCTCAGGGCTGCCTGTGTGACCTTCCTCTCTTAGGGTCTGGGTACCCCTTATGAAATGACATCACCCACAGATACTTCAGGGTGGCAACCCAGTGTTGAACACCAGTGGGTCACTTCCAGTAGGGCAGGATGACCTTATTCAATGTCATCTTCTCTACTCCTGAGGGTGAGGTGCAAAAACACAGACTCAGTGTAGGAACCTCACTGTGCATCTCAGACCCCCATTTCCTACATCTCTAGAAGGCCAAGGCAGAAGTTCCTGCAGGACCCCAGAATTTTCTGAAAAAGAGGAGTGCCAAAAATGCCTGACCATTGTCCTACATTATCTCCAGCTTGGAAGCACTGCCCACATTCAAGCCAAGTGTAACCACTGTCTATAGAAGGACAAGAAGAGCTACTGAGGTTGGGTAGTAGGAGGAGGGTGGACAGTACTCTGGTAGGAACTAGATGGCAGCCTAGGCTACCATTGTCACTCCTCAAGGGCCTGCTTGACGTACATGGGCATCATATCCTCCTGCCCGTGGGCCTAAGCAGCCCATCTTGGGCCCTCTCATGTGACCATAATCTTCAGACCTTGCTCTTATGCAAAAATCCTCCCATAAGGTCCACCTCCTTCAGGAAGCCCCCTGGCCAGAGCTAGGGGGCAAGAACTAGACTTCCTGGTTTGCTTACACAGTGGCCAGTCATCTGTGGGTGCCTGTGAACTTACATCTTCATCCTGGTGCTTACCTGATGCCAGGCCTGGAAGTGGAACAATCATTTATTTCATCTACTTCCTTGTCTCCTGAAGGAGTGGTGGCTGGGACAAATGAAGGACCTGCCTGCAGCACTGAAAAATCACTATCCACAGCAAGGTATCTGTACTGGGATGTGTGCAGGAAGCTAAGGGGTAAGGACAGGGCTCAGGATAGCCCTTGTCCTGAGGGCAGTGGGGGGCAGCTAGATGTTGAAAGATCTAGGGCCCTTATCCTAAAGCTGATGTGAGACAACTCACCTGTCTGGGTGGCTCATGGGCAAGGGTGGATAGAGATTTGAGACATTTAGGAGTTCCTAGTGATGAGTATGGGGTGGAGGCATCATCCAGGTCATGCCCTTTACAGATGAGGGAAATGGATAGAGGGAAGAAGTTGATGGAGTTTGAGGAACCTGTTCGTGAACTTGGCCCAGCTCTTCTCCATCCCAGGGGGTCAGTGCCTATAAAGCCAGGAGCTGGACTGAGACAAACACTGAAGGCACAGGGAACTCTGCTATCCTCAGTTAATAGTAGCAATAGGGAACCCCCATGGGAGGGTACTATGAGGTCAGGGCAGTGCCCAGACTGAGCTACCGGAGAAGTATTTGCGTTCATGACCACATTGGTTGCACTTCCTCTTTGACCCACCCCTCTCTCCTGCACCAACAAGGCTAAGTGAGAGGCCCCAGTTCCCACACTCCCCACCGTTCCTCCTCATCTTACCCTCCACCACCAGCCTGCCAGCCTGGTGATGCCCCTAATAGTGGGCCTGTCAATAGCTGTTTCTGTGCCTAGTTCTACAGCTCCACCTTCCACAATGCTTGCCCTCCCTCTTCTTCAGAGAGCCTCTGACCTACTTATGCCTGCTACCAAGAGAAAGCAGGTACCCTGTCATTGCTCAGACCATCACACTTTAAATCTTCAAAAGAAACTCTTCCTTGACGGGACCCGATTGACCACTGGGAACATTTGTGCTCCCTGCCCACACTCCCTGCTCCATGAACCTAGAGTAGGGTCTGTCCCTGAGAAGGCTCCACCTGGCCTTCCCAGGCCCAGGCTTCCTGCTTCCTCTATGGCTCCCCTGGCCTGTGCTTCTTCTCCATTCTGTTCCACTCCTCCACTGTCCCTCTGGTGTGTACCCTCATAACATTGAAAGGTTTGATTCCTCTGCTGTCAGATGAGGCCAATGACTCAAGCGACAGAGTGATGAGAGAAGAAAGAGCTTTATTGGCAACAAATCAGCAAGTTGGAAGATTGAGGACTCTTACCCTAAAGTTCCATCTTGTTTTGGGGTCTCAGACCCTGAGGTTATATTGGGATTTTGAGGAAGTATACTTTTAACCATAGCCAAGTAGGCATCAACCAGCTCCTCTGAGGAGCATCTTGATGTTATCTTGTTATCTTAAGGTCATTTCCAGTTCTTGTAAATCTAAAGAAAGACTATTGATTAAGGGGTCTTGTAACTGATATTTTTCTTGTCCCCTTTTTCCTGATAAAGCTGACTTTAGCAGTTAAAGTAAAAGGAGAGGTGTTAATTTAGAAGAGGAGATAAATTAGGGAGTCAGCGGCTTCACTGGTCTGATGTAAGTAGGGGTTCCCACTCTCCAGGCCTGAACTTCATCTTCAGGACTTTTCCCTTTGGAATCCAACAGCCTTCTTAAACAGAACCTATGTTCAAGGCTTCCCAGGACCTCTTCATTCCTTGACAAAGGCTACAGGATTTCAGTTCCTATATCCATGTCTTCCTCTTTACCTCCACATTCTATTAGAACCCAGGTCTGGGCCATTCCACCTCCATCTCTCCCATCTGTCCCATCAGAGCCCCCTTTCCCCAGGCCTCTGATGCAGACGCAGTCTACCACAGGCCTAGTCTCCTGCTTAGCCTTGCATGCTTCGCTTCAAGTGCACCTAGTGTGAAGGAGGACCTGACAGCACAAGGGCTTTCCGAGCCGCTTGTGGCCCAAGGATGGCTCTCCGTCACTTTTCCCTGGCCAGTTCTGAGGCCGTGGAGTGAGGGATGGTATGGGGCGTCGCGATATATGTTCCCCAACCCCTTCCCATCCGGGGCCTGCAATGAGCACGCAGAGCTCGCTGCTCCAGTGGATGTCTGAAGAGGGGAAGGAAAGGCGCGAGAACCGTGGAATCCTCTGACTGGTCCCGCGGCCCTTCCCTCCCCTAATGCTCGAGGGCGGGGGGGGGGGCTCCTCCAACTTAGTCCCTAAGTTTGTGAGTGGCCAGGTGGGGGCGGGGGCCGCGCAGAGGGGCGGTGGCGCGGCCGGAGGGTGGGGTCTGGCGCACGGGGCGGGCGCTGCCGCCTGGCCGGCCGCGGCTGGCCCGGGATCAGGGAGCCGATGTGGAATTTCCTGCCCGGCCCGGCGCCCCTCCTGCCGCCCCCCGCCCGGCCTCGCACTCCGCTTCCGGCCGCTCTCGCTTCGGCCGCTCCCGCGCCCACCCGCGCCTGCCCCGCGCCGCATGGAGGGCGCAGGGCCCCGGGGGGCCGGGCCGGCGCGGCGCCGGGGATCTGCGGGGCCGCTGCCGCGGCTGCTGCCTCCGCTGCTGCTGCTGCTGCTGCTGCTCTGGCTGCTGCCAGGTCCCGCGGCGCCCCAGGAGCTGAACCCGCGTGGCCGCAACGTGTGCCGTGCGCCGGGGTAGGAGCTCTGCCTGGCTGGGGGAGGGGACCC
This sequence comes from Aplodontia rufa, assembly GCA_004027875.1. NCBI lineage: Eukaryota > Metazoa > Chordata > Mammalia > Rodentia > Aplodontiidae > Aplodontia > Aplodontia rufa. The sequence continues at coordinate 49,676 of PVKS010008050.1, forward strand.
AGTGAGCCACTCGGGGCCGGGAACTGGCGGCGCCCAGAGATGGTGGGGGGCTCCCGGAACCTCCTTACCCCAAATGCGCGGGCCCCTTTGGCAGCTGTATCGGACTCCAGCTTCATTTCAGGCCGAGCTTGCGTCTCGGGCCACGATGGGGCATCCGAGGATACCCCGTACCAGAAGTCACCTGAAGGGATAACAACAGAGTGATTTGGTGCCCGGAGGGGTGATACATGATGCGAAAAAGAGACCCTTAGGTTGAATTGTGAAGGCCATAGGGAGAAGCCAAGGAATAGCATTTCACGCAGGAGTAACCGCAAGTGCGAAGGTCCCGAGCTACTAGTGGTGCGAGCCCGGAGTGAGGAGGAGGGTCGTAGAGTGGAAAAATAGCTGCACTTTCGAGAGGTAGGAGCCATGAGGTTGGGGGGTCTTGAGGCAGGCGAAACCTGGAAGCACAGATTTGTCTTAGAGCGAACGTGAGTGAAAGGATGGTGATGGAAGTGAGCGCCGAAGAGCCAGCGTTCAGAGTGGCCTGAAAACAGAAGTAGAAAAAACAATGACGGGCACGGGGAATTGGAGGATGTGGGAGCTCCTGGCAATACCCTGGTAGCGATATTGGGTACGCGGAGGGACAGCGCACAGATGGGGCGCCATCAGCAACGGGTTGGGGGAGCCAATTTGGGACAGTTAGGGAACAGGCGTCGCCAGCTGGTCTGGGAGATTGTGCCGAGAGCGAAGAGCCGAGGACAGGACGCCAGAAACGGCGCAGGAGTCCAAGAACTTGGTTGGCTTATCTAAGGCCATGGTGAGGTCAAGGGCAACTCTGCGCAGGGGTGAGGACCCGGCGTGTGGTGGCGCTTTGGCGGGTGTTGGGGGATGTCTCACTGGCCGGCAGCAGGAAAAGCAGCAGTGGGATTCCAGGTTAGGTTCCCCTGGGGACACCCTGGGCCTCAGGTCTGCAGAAGGCCGACTCCAAGGGCTCAGGGGTCGCAGAAGACAAGAAGCTACTAGGGGGGCTGCGCGGGGTTTCCGAACTACAGTCCGAAGGCGCACAAATCCCTCCCAGCAGTGAGCCCCGCCTCGGGGGCGGGGACCGGCCTGGCCCGCCATCTGCTTCGCATCGACTTTGCCGTTGCAGCCTCTCCGGCCTCCCCGACCCCAGGAATGCAGCGGCGGCGGCAGGCGGGGCTGTGCGTGGAAAGAAGGAGAGCTTGATCGCTGCCCGGCTCTGTCTGCCCCAGTCCTGCTTCCCTCACGGGGCCCGGTCCAGGGATGGGGATCCGGTGGCAGGATGGAACTGTCGAGAGCTGCAGCGGGAAAGCCCTTGGCTCCCCTTTTCCGTGCTTGGAGACTTCCCCGGGAGGCTGACTGTTCAAGAGCCCGGGTTTGCGTTTAGATCCTGGTGTCCTCCGTACCAGCTGTGTAGAACTGGGCAAATTCTTAACATTTCTGGGCCTGTCTCCACCTCTGTAAAATGGGGTTGGTGGTGGGATACAACTCATGGGGATTGGAGGGGTTATTGCAGTGATCATGTATGTCTAGGATTCATAGGAAAGACAGTCACTGTGGACATTGCCCACCTGGGGACTGGGCCGTCTCTTTTGTTACCCTCCGAAGAGGATCAGGAGAGAGGAGTATGCATTCAGCCAATAAGATCCCACACACCTACTGTATGCCAGGCAATTTATGGTCCAGGGGAGACCAGTGCTCCTATGCCACCCCTGTGCCTGTAGTGGAGACTTACAGCCAGAAAGCAAATGGGCATAGATGTCTAGCAGGATCTAGGGAGGAGGGATTGAGTTCGGTATGCTGTTTCCTTTAGACTGATCTGCGGAAACCCAATAAGGAGGTGGTCATGAGGCTCCCTGGGGCAAGACTCAGAATCCAGAGGTTGAGTTGGAAGCTCAGTAAGGAGGCTTAGGGTTGTACAGAGTCCAAGAGGGTGATGGTGAGGGAGATCCCAAGAGTGAGACTGGGCAAGCCACAACGGGTTTGCCCACTGTTGTAAGGACTTGGGCATCTTGTCTGAGGGCAGAGAGAACCCAGGGTGCTTTGTACAGGGGAGGGGTGGAATCTGATTAGGGTTTGGCTGCCAGGTGGCAGATGCACTGAGAGGCATTAGGCCCAAAGCTAGGGTCAGCTAGACAGTCAGACACCACAGAAATCAAAGGTGGCTCTCTAGAGGCTGAGACAGCTCAAATGGAGAATTGGTTCCACTTTAGATGTAGTTTGGAAGAGAAAACAGGCCTATTTTTCTCAGTGGAATTGGGGTAGACATAAGGGAGGAGTCAAGGATGCCTCTCAGGTCTCAGCCTCTTGGCTTGGAAGGACAGGGTGACCAGAGGTGGAAATGAATCCAAGAACAGAGGAGGTCAAGAGTTTATTCTTGGATAAGACACCTGTTATTTCTCCCTGTGGTGATACTGTCCAATGGGCAGTTGGATTTTCAAGTCTAGGGTTGAGAGGGAGGGTGCCAGAGCATTGTTAGTGACCTGAAGGAGCTAGTGTAGACAGAAGAGAGGAAAGGAAAGATCTGAGGGTGAGGACAGAAACTAGAGGTGTTGTGGGAGTAGGAGAGCCAGACAGGTCTGGGTCCCAAGTGGTGCCCTGGCAAGCAGAAATCCTCCCTGGCTGGATTTGAGAAAGAAAAGGATCAGTCACAGGTACATGAATGGGTTCTAAGATGGGTTTGTGTCACAGCGGAAATAATTTCTAGCTGGGGCAGCCTGCAGCATGTCCCCAGGGTCTTGTCCACCTATAGAGCAAGCTTGAGAACTGCCCTTTGCACCAGCTGTCTTTCTACACCTCACCTTCATAAAATCTTCAGCAGGTGACCTTGCCATGTCTGCCAGTCCATCCAAGGAAGAAGGACTCTTGGTGAATCCAAATGGATTCTGTCCTGCCAGTGGGTGTTAGCTCTAATGCAGTGAGTCCAGGGTGCCCACTGTGTTGGGGATGACCAACTAGACTCAGAGGCTTTCTGGAACTTCCTCCCAAAGAACAGTGATATAAACCATAGCCTATAGCAAAGCTCTTAGTATGCGCCAAACATTGCACACATCTTGGCTCATGTAGTCTTCCTGCCAAACCAAGGATATCTGCTACTGCTTAGAAAGGATATCTGCTTAGATACTGGATACTGCTTAGAAAGGATATCTGCCTACTGCTTAGAAAGGTTAAGCTCCTTTTCCAAGGTCACACAGCAAGTGACAGATCCAGGCATCAAATCCTCTTCATTGTGGCTCTAAATTCATGCTCCTTGCTACAGAGCCATCAGAGTGTCAGGTTGTCCAAAGCAGAGGTGTGGTCAGTGCTTCTGGAGCCATCCCAGCAGATTATCTGGCAAGGCTGCTTACAGGAGGGATATCTTCTGAGGATCTCCATTTAGAGAACAGGGTTTAGAACTAAGCAGAAATGTGAGAATGGTAGGCTTGGGTTCCTTGAAGCCCCTAAGTCAGGATTGGTTGAGTGGAGGAAAAGCCAAGGGCAGGAAATAGGAACAGGAAAACCCAGGCCTATTTTGTGTTCCTACTTGTGGTTTCTAGTTTTATTTGTGGAAAATATGCTGGGCCTGTTCCCCACATTTGGAATTTTATGGGTCTTGTTCCCCAAGTCCCGGCTTTGACCTGAGGGAGAACCAAAAATTTTCTAGTGGAAGGGGACTCCCTTGGGACTCTGAAGCTCTGTCCACGATGTGGCAATTATTTCAGGCTAGGGGATGGTTGGAGGCATCTTCTGCTGTAGAGTTGAGGCAAAATTCTTCTGGGTTTGATGGAACTCTAGGAAATAGCAGTCTCAATGAGTGTTCCTTTTATGCATCCCAGAGGAGTGCCCACAGCTCTGGGCACACTCTAGGACATTCCCTGGGCATTTTCTCCAGCCATCATGGGCATCTTTTCCAGCCATCACTTCTTTACTTGGGAAGGGCCTACACACCTTTGTGCTCAACTTACCCACCCCATCCACCAGAGGTTCTAGAGACAGTACCACCCTGAAATGCTGCAATTAGAAATTATCTTCTAGGGATTTGGAGTGTAGCTCATTGGTGGAGCACTCACCTAGCATGTGCAAGGCCCTGGGTTTGAACCCCAGTATTGTCCAATTTTTTTAAAATCACTTTCTCTTGAGGTATATTTTGTAAAGACAAATAAAAGTAAACATGAGTAAAATAGTAAGTATAAATACATGCTCTGATATCACCTTCCTCCACCCCTAGTCTTGCCAGCATCCCAGGGCTTTGAAGTTTTACTTTTCTCATGCACCTGGAGAATTTCCTGTGTGCCCTGCTCCACTCCTAATGGATAAGCAAGCCCCACCCCACCTATCTCTAGGACTCCTGCCAACTGTACTCCTGTGTCTACAACCCACTTCACTCAGAGACTGCTCATCCAATCCTGATGCTTATCCCTAACTGAGCATTCAGGTGTATCCTTTTGATCCATCTGGTCCCAGTGCTGGCCCAGTCAAGTCTTCTCTGTATCCCCGACACCCATTCCAGCCAGGCCATCCTGAGAGGTGTCTGTTTTGGCAGGGGTCCTGGAAGCCTAAGGTTTGCTCCCTAGCCCCCACCTCATTGCTGCCCCTACTGGGACTCTTAGGGCCCTTTTTTCAGGCCTAGTGGCTAGGGAGGAGGGCACAGAGGAATTAGGTGGATTCCAATAAAGGAGTCCTTGGGGGTGGGAGGACTGGGAAGTTCTTAAGAGGTTTAGCTGTTGGTCGGGTACCCTTTGCTCCCTCCCAGAGGCGGGAATTTGTGTCTTTCTTATCCACTACCATTTCCCACACATACAACAATGCCTGGCACGCGACAGGACTCAGTAACCACCTCCCTAGGGCAGGACCCAGAGAGGAAGGGAATGCTGCTGGGGATTCCCTGTGGGAATGGGGATCAGGGAAGGGGTGCAGAGGAAAGAGCATCAGGCTCAGTCGTCCTTCTGCTCTCAGCTCTCAGGTGCCCACGTGCTGCGCTGGCTGGAGGCAGCAGGGTGATGAATGTGGGATCGGTGAGTGGCACATCTCCATGGCCTGGATTGGAGGGTTGGGGATGGAAGCAAGGAGAGCATTCGTGGCAGCTCTGTCCCTCTTATCCGCAGCGGTGTGTGAAGGCAACTCCACGTGCTCAGAGAACGAGGTGTGCGTGAGGCCTGGGGAGTGCCGCTGCCGCCATGGCTACTTCGGTGCCAACTGCGACACTAGTGAGCGCGGGCGGGGTCTAATACTGGGCAGAGGGGCCGGAAAGGGGAGCTGGGGCGGGGCCTAAGCAAGGACGACAGTTGGGGGTGGTGGTGCGACAGAATCTGCCTTTGGGATGGGTCCCCCCCTACCCCGAGGCGGGGTTGGATGTGTGGGACGCGGCCCACGCGAACACAAGAGCCTCCTACCCCCTCATCCCTGCAGAGTGCCCGCGCCAGTTCTGGGGCCCGGACTGCAAGGAGCGGTGTAGCTGCCACCCGCATGGGCAGTGTGAAGACGTGACGGGCCAGTGTACGTGTCATGCGCGGCGCTGGGGTGCGCGCTGCGAGCATGCGTGTCAGTGCCAGCATGGCACGTGCCACCCGCGGAGCGGCGCGTGCCGCTGTGAGCCCGGTTGGTGGGGCGCGCAGTGCGCTAGTGCGTGCTACTGCAGCGCCACATCGCGCTGCGACCCACAGACTGGAGCCTGCCTGTGCCATGCCGGCTGGTGGGGCCGCAGCTGCAACAATCAGTGCGCCTGTAACTCATCGCCTTGCGAGCAGCAAAGCGGGCGCTGCCAGTGCCGCGAACGCACGTTCGGCGCGCGCTGTGATCGTTATTGCCAGTGCTTCCGCGGGCGCTGCCACCCAGTGGACGGCACGTGCGCCTGCGACCCAGGCTACCGCGGCAAGTACTGTCGCGAGCCGTGTCCTGCCGGCTTCTATGGCCTGGGCTGTCGCCGCCGGTAAGCGCGAGGGCCGGAGCGAGGGAAGGGAGAGGGAAAAGGGCGAGCCACCAAATGAAAGCGGGGTTAGGCTGATCCTGGCCCCACCTGGCTTCTTCCTGATCCTTCCCTAGGTGTGGCCAGTGCAAGGGCCAGCAGCCATGCACCGTGGCCGAGGGCCGCTGCCTGACGTGCGAAGCCGGATGGAACGGAACCAAATGCGACCAGCCGTGTGCCACCGGCTTCTATGGTGAGGGCTGCGCCCATCGCTGCCCTCCCTGCCGCGACGGCCATGCCTGCAACCACGTCACCGGCAAGTGTACGCGCTGCAACGCGGGCTGGATAGGGGACCGGTGAGCAGCCCATGCCTATGTTGACCCAGACACTCAACTCTCGGTCCTACCTCCCCGCACCCCAACCGCCTCTACCTCAAGGTTCTCTGGGGACGGTTCTGTGGTTCTGTGAGCTTTGTATTGGTTTGCCACCATTTCCGCTGATGCGTCCTCCTCTGTTTCCAAGGTGCGAAACCAAGTGCAGCAACGGCACTTATGGCGAAGATTGTGCCTTTGTGTGCGCCGACTGCGGCAGCGGCCACTGTGACTTTCAGTCGGGGCGCTGCCTTTGCAGCCCTGGTGTCCACGGGCCCCAGTGAGTGCCCTGGGACCCGGAGGGGGTTTAAGGGGTATGTAGTCAACACAGGGGCCTCCAGCTAGACTTCAGGGGTCGAAGAGGGGTGGTCTTTCCCCTCTAGGCTGGGCCATCGCCTCAATCTTGACCCCTTATTCCAGCTAGGGATGGCAACAGGCTCTCTGAGGGCAGATTCCTGCCTTGGAAAGGAGCTTGAGCTTGGACCGGGATATGGTGGGAAATTTAACCTGTGGTCAGTGGGCTTCTGAGGTGACCCAAGGCTAGTGTAAAGGAGCTTCTACTACTAGTCATAGACAAAAGTCAGCCTCAGGAAAAAGGTTTGGGGACCAAACATCCTCCACACCCCTTCCAGCAGATAGATGGTGCACACATTCAGTTGCAAAATATTGAGCACCCACTGTGTGCTCGCTCGCAGGTGGGGTGGGCTTCAATCTGTAGAATTGAGCTAGAAATACTGGCTGTGGACCCGGACCAGCTAATCGTGGTGGTCGGGGAGAGGGAGAGAGGCACCCCAGAGGGTTACTGTAGCCAGTCCTAATCCTACGCACCCGCAGCTGTAACGTGACGTGCCCGCCTGGGCTCCACGGCGTGGACTGCGCCCAAGCCTGCAGCTGCCACGAGGACTCATGCGATCCGGTCACTGGTGCCTGCCGCCTAGGTGAGTGGGTGGGGAACTCTGGGTTAGGGAATGTGGGACGTGGAATGAGGGATCCGCGTTGACCCGGTGTTCCCCACAGAGACCAACCAACGCAAAGGTGTAATGGGCGCGGGCGCGCTGCTCGCCCTGCTCCTCGGCCTGCTGCTCTCTCTGCTAGGCTGTTGCTGCGCCTGCCGCGGCAAGGACGCGGTCCGCAGGTGAGGCCCGACTCCAGTGCGATTCTCCTTAAGGTGCTGGCGCTCTCTGTGGCGCTGACTGCACTAGCAGACCCTAGACCCTGCCTAGGCCCCGCCCCTGAGTCATGATCACGCCCCCTACTAGCGAGGTCACGCCCCTTTAGTGCTAGGCTCCTGCTGCGACCAGTCCGCCCCTCCAGATCCCTCCCAGTCGGTCCTTTCGCTCAGGCCTCGCCCCCGCAGGGAGCTCTCCCTTGGAAGAAAGAAGGCACCTCAACGCTTGTGTGGGCGCTTCAGCCGTATTAGCATGAAGCTTCCCCGGATCCCACTTCGCAGACAGAAGCTGCCTAAAGTCGTAGGTAAGAATGAAAACTCGGGGTCGTTGGTGGAAACACGTCAGGGCACAGGAGTCTGAGGAAAAATGGATATGAAAGAAGGAATCTCGGCTCATTTCCGAGTTTTGATGAGCGTGAGAAGGTGCGACCAAAGGGAAGGAAAAAGGATATTGCTTTGGACAAGAAAGGCAAGCGTAGATGTGGGGGCATGTGTGAGAGTTTTGGGTCCTGTGAGTGATCGCTTCAGGGTTGTGTGGATGACATCTGGGCCCGTCAGGCCCCTCAGTTTGTGGGACTATTACAATGTCACCATGTGGAGTGCAGGGGGATGTTCTGCCCCAAGGAGAAGATCTGCCCTCCTGCTTGGATCCCCAGCACTGCTCTTTCCTCTCCTCCAACCCCCTGGTATACCTCTTTCCTAAATATTGGTTGGGGAGGATCAGCCTTTGGTAGATAAAACGAGACATTTGAGAAAACCCTTTGATCCATCCAGTAGCATAGTATCTATGGATGCAGGTGTGGAATGAAAACCAATCAGCCAGTCTCTGGGATGCCTAATTGTGGGGTCTTGAATCCTCACAATTGGGGAGTTCAGTTTGCTGAGACTGGCTGAGCCAAACGGTGGCCTTGCCCCTGGGCTCAAAAGTGCTCTAAAAGGTGGCTCAATGGTTACTGCGCTCTCGTGGCATGCAGGAGTACACAGGTTTGTACCCCAGCACCATGATACAGTGAAGTGTTGGAGCAACAAAAGCCACATGAAAAACTAAATAAAATTGGTTCTCTCTCACACACTATTCCTCTCTCTTGAAAAAAAAAAAGTATTCCAAGGCTTCCCCTGCCCATTGTCCCACAAGGTAATATCTAAAACATGACTTGGAAGAGCTGGTGGCCTGTCCCAGCCAAGTGGCATCTCCAGCTGTCTTTTTCTTTTATTTTTAAAGAGAGAAAAAAATCAACTTTTTAGTTTTTCATGTGGCTTTTGTTGCTCCAACACTTTTGTTGTGTACATGGTGCTGGGGTTTGAACCTGGGTCCTCCAGGTGCATGCCAGTCAAGCGCTTTAACTGCTGGGTCACCACCACTCCAGCTCCCAGCTATCTCTGAAGTGTTAGGAAAGCCAATACTTCAGAGTAACCTTCTAATGCTGCCTGACTACATACACCTGCTTTGCATCTCTTATATATATATACATTGTTCTTTTTTGTCTTTCTTTACTGGGCTCACTGCTACCCTGGTCCAGTGTCACTCTACCTTTTGAATTTCTTCTCCCACCCATAGTCTTAGGGTAGGGCCAGTTATGATCACCCCATTCATATTTGGTTAATGAGGGCAAAGGCTGGGGAAAAGTAGGGCCCCTGGCAGCTCTGCCTCCTTCCTTTCCCAGTGGCCCATCATGACCTGGACAACACGCTCAACTGTAGTTTCCTGGAACCACCCTCAGGGCTGGAGCAGCCCTCACCATCGTGGTCCTCCCGGGCTTCCTTCTCTTCTTTTGATACTACAGATGAAGGCCCTGTGTACTGTGTACCCCATGAGGGTGAGTATGGTCTTGCTCCAGCGCAGTGAAGTGTTTTGGGGTGTAAGACATCTGTGCTGAAGGTAGGGAGCATGCAATATAGGGAGCAAGAGCATGGCGATGCTGTTAACTGGGAGTTAGTCGCAAAGCTGCAACTGCAAAGCTGCACTCCGCTGTTCAGTGCTGGGGTAGAGGTGGGGAGATGGGTGAACTCTCCTGTTATTAGTCGTGGGGCAAGTTCCCTCCGGGGGTGAGGGAAACCAGGCAAATGAAATTTTGGGGGCCTGGGTTGGGAGTAGCAGAAGAGATATAAATGGGGATCCACAGGATATAGAAATGCACTTTTACCCACAGCCTAGGGCCCACAGATAGCAGGAAGGAGTGCTGGCCTCCCTTCTGCCTTGACCATCCCCCTGAATGACCTTGGGTGGGTGATTAAAACTCTGAGCCTCAGAATCCGTACTTCTTAAAGGATAATGAAATCCCCTGGGGATGTTGGAGGGTCAAATTTTATGATTTTCCAGGGTTCAAAAGTGTGGTAAGCCCAGGAGTGTGGTAAGGAAGGGGTGCAAGGACCAACCAAGGTTGGGTTTCTGCCCTAAAAACGTGTCCCTCACTCCCCAGAAGTCAGCAGCACATCATGGGGTTCTGAACCAGGTTTGTGGTTGATGGAATGAATGTGCAGGGCACGCCTGGGTGTAGCCTTGGGCCCAGGCAGAGGTAAAAGGAAGGTAAGGGTTTGCGCCTGAAGATTCGACTGGCTGAAACTATTTATGGAGTCGTGACTGGTCTGCCGTTCCCTTGTCAGAGGCTGCAGCTGAGAGTCGGGACTCAGAGGCTCCCACTGTTCCTGCCGAGGCTCTGGCGCCTTCCCCTGCGCCCTTGGGCACCCCGACGTCAGCGGAGGAGGCAACGCCCCTCCCTGGGTCTTCTGACAGCGAGCGGTCCGCTTCCAGCGTGGAAGGGCCCGGCGGAGCGCTGTACGCTCGCGTAGCCCGGCGCGAAGCCCGGCCGACCCGGCCGGCCCGGGCCCAGGGTGAGGGTGGAGGCTTGTCGTTGTCGCCATCGCCCGAACGCAGAAAGCCGCCGCCACCCGACCCCTCCACCAAGCCTAAGGTGTCCTGGATTCACCGCAAGCATGGCTCAGCCCCCACCGCGGTCCGTGCGCCTTCGCCGCAGTCTCCAGGCCCCGAGGCAGCGCCCAGCCCCAGCAAGAGAAAACGGACACCCAGCGACACGTCGGCGCGACCTGAAGAGCCCGGCAGTCCCCGGGCTCGAGACCCGACGCCGCGGCCCCCTGGGCTGGCCGAGGAGGCGTCAGCCTTAGCTACTCGCTCGCCGCCCCAGGCCCGAACGCGGGGCCGTGGTCCCGGTCTCTTGGAGCCCACGGATACCGGCGGTCCCCCACGCAGTGCACCCGAGGCCGCTTCAATGCTGGCGGCAGAGCTGCGCGGCAAGACTCGCAGCTTGGGCCGCGCCGAGGGAATCCCAGGCGCACAGTGTCTCCGGGAGAAACCGGCGCCGCCGCAGAAAGCCAAGCGCTCGGTATTGCCCGCCTCGTCGGCCCGCGCGTCCCTTGCGCCAGAGGCAACTGGGCCGGAGAAGGAGGTGGCCGGCGCGCCGCCTCCCGAGACCCCTCGGAAAAAGACCCCCATCCAAAAACCGCCGCGCAAGAAGAGCCGGGAGGCGGCTGGCGAGCTGAACCGGGTGGGAGCTCCCACCCTGTAATAGCCAGTAGGCACCACAGAGCCTACAGATTCCCGCGGTTTAGCAGCATTGCTTGCCACCCCGCCTTCTGCGTCCCTCGACGTCTCCTGTCCAATCTGGGCACAGGAGACCTCCCTTTGGCCGAACCCCCCCGAACCTCACGGCAACAGGCTATGTCTGATTGGTTAGGCTCCAGCAACCGCTCCTCAGTTGGAAAGCGCTCAAGCGGATGTTTCCCATTCTATTGGTCGACACCTGACAGGTTGTTAGCAGCCAATTCCCCACTGGCTGGTTATTGAGCTCTCCGACCAAGACCAACCCACGTCTCATTGGCCAAAGCCAGGAGGATTCCGCCTGAAGTTCGCTTCTCACTGACCAAGAGTGCACTTGGCTGTGGCTACCTTCTCATTGCCTGAAGCCAGAAGCATCTCTGCCACGATTGCCTCTCATTGGCCAGGGCCTGGCGCCTCTGGCTGTAGGTTCCCGTCCCTAGGGAGTAGCCCAGGGTACTTCCTCTCCATCTCTCCTGGTTCTAGGGGATCTGGTTGAACCAAGCCTTGTGGGGAGGGCTGGTCTGCTCCTCAGGGTGTTGTGCGCCCCTTGGCCTGTTCCACTGGGTTTTTCCCTACCCTGCATCTCTAGCTCCTGCCTCCCAACCCTGGCCCCTAAGCTGTCAAGCTGGTTTTGATGGCCTCCCATCACCCTACACACTATGGGAACCGCAGAGGTGATGCCAATGGCCTGAGGAGATGTATTTATAGGCCCCAGGCAGGGCTGCTCCCACCCCGCAGAGGGGAGCCCCAGGATGGGTTCCTACCAGCAGGGGCTTGGCCAAAGCTTTCTTAATAAAGTGCCTTATATTCCCCTCCTTCCTGTGCTTTACTTCCTGTCTGCGGACTTTGGACACAGATATTTTGCTGGCCAGACAGGATGGTTCAAGACTGTAATCCAGAGGGAAGCTGAGGCAGGAGGATTACAAGTTCAAAAGCCAGCCTCAGTGGCTTAGTGAGGCTAAACAACTTAAAAAAATAAAAAGGGCTGAGGATGTAACTCAGTGGTAAAGTGCTTCTGGGTTCAACTCCCCCTGCCCCCGAATAGACAGTCACCCAAAGAAATTGCATGTGACTTCTGGCCTGGACTCACACGCGCAGGATTCCCTACCTAAACCAAACCTTGGATCCAAGGCGCGCCACCTCCCAAGGTGTGGGTTTCCTGGAATCATGGGCAAAGTGGTCTACTTGTACATACTACTACTGAGCCACATTCCCCAGCCTTTTTTATATTTTATTTTGAGACAAGGTCTCACTAAGTTGCTTAGGGCCTCACTAAGTTGCTGAGGCTGGTTTTGAATTAGCAACCCTCCTGTCTCAGTCTCCTGAGCTGCTGGGATTACAGGCATATGCCTGTAAATGATGTACACTGCACCTGTTGTACATCATTCATTTTTTTTTGAGAGGAGATAATGAGAAAGAGAGAATCAATTTTATTTAGTTTTTCATGTGACTTTCATTGCTCTGACATTTCATTGTGTACATGGTGCTGGGGTTTCAAACCGATGTCCTTGCGCATGCCAGGCAATCACTGTAACCACTGAGCCACCACTCCAGCCTCTATTATTCATTTTTTTAAATCAAGCTTACTGGACCCCTTCCCTGGTGTGCTCCGTACTGGGTTGGTCACCTGGGAAGGATGCATTGAAATAGATGAGGGTGGGGAGTGGTAGGAGCAAACCTCCTGGGCTTGCCTCTGATTCATGCCTTTCCTACCCGCCCACCACTTTAAACTTGGAGGTCAGAGCTATTTGGAGTGGGTCAGAGACTGAAGCCAAGGGGCTCGTGGACTGCAGGCACAGCCTCCAGCGGGGCCTCCTTTGGCACAAACGAGGGTCTGCTACTACACAGAGCCCTGCTGTCTGTCTCAAAAGGCTCCTTGTCCTCAGCCGGAAACAACTCACTCGCCCTGAGAGGTGGTGGGGAGCAGGAGGGAATGCTGCCTGGCCTTCCATCAGAGACCATTTGTCACCCAGCACCTTCACTGCTCCAAGCAAGCCTTCTTGGTGGCTTTCTGGAGCCACAGACCCTTATCTTTCCATGGTTCCTACTGCCCTCCTTAAGTTTCAGAAGTTCTGGCTAGGTGGCTCCTCCCATCTTCCTGCCTCTGTTTAGTAGGCCTCTTCTTGTTTGCCCCCATTTTTTGATGCCTAAGATCCTCTAATCAGCTCCCTACACCCACCCTGCAGTCCACAGTAGGCTCCATCCAACCCTGGCAGCTCAGGGATCTTTCTCTGGCAGTATTCTTGCCCTTTGGCCAGATACCACATTGAAGTCAACTTTGGTAACCCGTACAGAGGCTCAGCCACCTGAATAAAGATAACCTTCTGCCACAAGGATACATTCAGAGCAGCTGATAGGCACACAGTACTTGTGCCTGGCTTGGTCAGGCAGCATGTGGAAAGCAGGCTCCCTGTCTCTAGGCCACAGTGCTTCCCTCAGGCCATCTGGGCACCCTCCAAGCTGTGGCCTTGCAGTTAGTCAGTCTCTGACCTATTCAGGCACCAGGTCATGCTGGCTGTTGGGGTTGACGTCATAGGCTCAAAGTTGATCAGGGAGGGCAAAAGCCCAGCTGGGCTTAGCAGGAGCAGGACAATGACTGCAGGAGTGGGGCAGTGCAGTGGTTCAGGTCACATTGTTGCTTGTGCTGTAATCAACACCAGAACCATCATGCTAACCATACTGCTGACCTTCCAGCCACTACCTCTGGTTCTCCCTCTCCCCCAGCCTGGACTAGAATGATTTGGGGAAACCAGAGATGTCTCAGTGATCAGGTCTTTGTGGGGTCTCTCCTTCCCTTGCTGTAGGAGCCCCCACAAGCATCTGAGGCCCAACTTGCAGGAACCTCTCTGTGACCACCTCTCAGAGCAGGGATCTCCCCTTTTCTAGGACCCAGCCTCTGCCACTTGCCCCCAGGAAGGTCCCCCTCAACTGTCTTCTGCCCTCACTGCAAGTGGCTCCTCCCTTCCCTCAGGGTTTGCAGGAGTGCCAGCTCCTAGAGCAGGCGCCACAAAAGAGAACCGCGGCTGCTGGAACCTCTGTTGCCATGGGGATGGGGACCACAGGACCCACATCTGGTAGCGATTGAGGAGGAAAAATTATGAGTCGTGGAAAATGCAAATATTTTTTTGTAGCACAGAGCACAAAGGAATGTGGGGACTGGAGAAGGGCCTAGGCTCAGTCTGGTTTCTAGCAGAAATACAGCACATGTTACACAGAGGGGTCAGGCTGCACATATGCACGTGGCCAAACCAGCATTTGCTTGCCTTGAAACTTATACACATTCATCACCAGATCCACAGAAATATCAACACAAGCACTCAGCCTGAATTTCACACATGTGCCACACAAGGCACCAGAACCCAGAAACAGGGACGGATGGACACACCAGGCAACAAGTACGCCCACACACAACTGGACCCACCTGCCAACACACACACACTCTGGGATACACAGAAGTATCTAGACACACAACCTTCCACTAGACAGAAAGGGACACCCACTCTAACACAAACACACGATCCACCTCTCACAGAAACATTTCAACACTGCACACATGCACTAAGTGAGAGACACACTGCAACGTGCACACACATCCAGTTAGCCCACAGTAATTTCAGAGAACTGTCAGCCTGCAAAACACATATATCATTCACAAAAACAGAAAAAAAGACACACACGGCAATGCTCAATACATCTACCAGACATAGGAACAGATATTGCAATACACACACACACAACTTCAGAAAATAAAAAACAGATATGTATCACGCAAACCATAACCTGACACACTGAGACATGGAGATATTCCCTGCAAAACATGCAGAGACATACACACAATCCAGGACACACTGAAAAAAGAGGCAAATATTCATCCTGCAAACACATCCTCCACCAGACATAGAAATATGAGACAAACACATCATAACATAGTCTCCAAACACTCTCTGCAACATATAGGCACATCATTGGACAAACATCAACACACACCCTGCACCCCACCACACTCACAAAAGCACATCTGCAAAATACCACACACACACCACTAAGCACAACTACCACCACTACCATCTGACACACTGAAACATGAGAGGCTCCCACTCTACAACAACACATAGGCTCCATTGGACACACACACACACACACACACACACACACACACACCACCTCCACAGATACATTGAAACACATGTATCTTGCAAACACAGACACCACCTGTCAAATAGAAACACACACACACATATAGTACCACACAGAGTAGCTCATGCACACAACACACTGAAACCACCAGACCCAACTAAATAAGGAGATGGATACCCACCTTGCAGCAATGCATACTGTGTTCTATCTACAGAAACACCAAGACAGATAGACAGACAGACACACATTCACAACATGATGCATAAGTGTACAGAGATAGACACCAACAAGCACATCCTTCCCACAGGTAAATAAAACACAGTGACACATACCCAGCAACAGGTACAGTAACACCATAAACCCAAGCCTGGAGGCAGGCACCCATCCTAAAATATACACTCTCTACCAAACACAGGCACATTGAGGTAGACACACACAAACAAAAACAGTGAGGCAGACGGATGGTACTTAAGTACATCTCAGTCTTTTACTCCAGAAAAGCATTGATGGTTGGGAAATTTCCCCCGTTCTTTGGTGTTCTAAGAAAGGGCGAACCCTGAAGGACTACTGTGTCCACTTCCATCCCAAGATGGACCCTGAATAAAATCATATTCTTATGTGTCTGGTGTATTTTCCTGCAACTTCAGGGCCCTGATGTGTTCTGGATTGGACTTGCTTTCCAACCTCCTATTTATTCCACCCAGGCAGTGAGGGTTCTGGGAGCTGTCCGGGTGCTGCTCCAGTCACCCTAAGTGGAGATCCGGGTACCCTAAGTGGATGCCACTTCTGGCTTTGTGCTCTTGACTCTTGTTAAGGTGTAGCACAGTGATTTGTATTCTTTTTTTAGAAGGAGAGAGGGACATTGAGAGAGAGAAAAAGAGAATCAATTTTATTTAGTTTTTCACGTGCCTTTTGTTGATGGAACTTTTTGTTGCGTACGTGGTGGTACGGTTTGAACCAGTGTCCTCACACATGCTAAGCAAGTGCTGTAACCGCTGAGCCACCACTCCAAGCTGATTTGTATTCTTTTTGAGTACTTGTTTTCCGGATCTGGATTCTTTTGATTTCCTGGTCTGGCCACTTGAAAATCTCTTTAAATGGACTGATGATTTATAGAAGTCTTGTCTTTGTTGTGTGAGAGACAAGAGAGAATAAGGTTTATGATTTTTTTCTTTTTGCCTATTTTGAATTTAAATCAACTAAGACTTTGGGCTGGAGAGGTGGCTCAACACCAGAGTGCTTGCCTGGCATGTGCAAAGGCCTGGGTTCAATCCCCAGCACTACACACAACTAAATGGAGGAAAAAAAAGATGAAAAAATAAACTGAACTCCCCCACTTCTCTACAATAATAAAAAAACTAAGACTTTTACACCATTGGGAAGGTGGTTTGGAGATGTGGCCAAATAGATGGATCAATTTGAACTTTCTTGAGGGTTTTGTTTGAATTGGTTGGATTGGCTATATTATACACAGGTGACATGTGAGACATGCTAAAATTTGCTATAAAATATAGCCTTCAATTAGGCTTACATGTAAATGATTGGTGAAGCCTCCTGAGAAGGCAGCAGTGTGCCAAGGCTGAGATTAGAAGAGTAGAGATCTGGGGAGTAGATTGAAAAAAATTATAAAAATAAAAATAATCAAAAGAGGGCTGGAGCAGTTTCAGTGCTTGCCTGGCATGCATGAGGACATGGGTTCAAATCCTAGCATCACGTACACAATGAAGTATCAGAGCAACAAAAGCCACATGAAAAACTAAATAAAATTGATTCTCTCTCTCTCTCTCTCTCTCTAACACACACACACACACACACACACACACATACTCTCTCTCTTTCACTATCTTTCTCTCTCTTAAAGGAAAAAAGAATCAAAAGACAAGTGAATAAATATACAGAGGGGTCAGGCCAACATGCAACTGGAGGAAGACAAGCCAGGAGAGCAGGGGAACAGGGGCAGTCTTTGACTGGGATACAGTGGGATGTAGGATCATGGATGATTCCCTGGGATGAGCTCAGTTGTTGCATGGATCACCTTTGGATGAGGTCATCATCAGGATGAGTCTAGCTGTGGAAATCACTCACCTGGTTGTTTCCCAAGAAGTTTGTCAGAGAACAAACTTCCATCCCCAGCATTGCAAACACATCAGCAAAATTCATTATAGTCAAGATGATGTCATAGATCTCCCTGGGCTTGTAGTGACTTTGGACTGAATAACAGACTTTGAGACATCCAGTGGTAAGGAATTCACAGACATCTTTGGCCGTAGTTGGATAGTGATCATGGGGGTACAAGGGCAATGGAAGAAGCTGCTGTTTTGGTATCACATTAGAGATACTATGGTCTCAAAGGCTCCTGTTTCACACACATCCACAGTGTTTTTTTGTTTTGTTTTAATTAATGGTCTGATGTGCATCTTGAGAGGTGAGGTATGGGCACAGGCATTCATTCTAGAGACTCAACAGTGGGCATTACAAATACACTGCTGCCCTCTGTGTGGTAGCACTCCCTTGTGATTTTAGAAGGGCCAATGGGGAGCTCCAATTGTGCAATTAGTTAACTTGCAGTACTTTAAAGAGGGATCAGTAGGACCTCATTGCAAACTGCCCTGGCTGCTAATGTGGTAGAAATGGACTCATGGTGCCATCTAGAGGTTGTCTGTGGCAAAAACTTGATTCAAAAAGTGGGTAAAAGCCCTGCTTGAAATACAACTTCTCTGTATTCCCCAGCTTGGGTCCACCTGAGGGATGTGGGGTCCCAGGCCCAGGTTATTTCGCAAAGTAGGCAGAGCCAGGTGGGAAACTCCAGAAGTTTAAAAGAAGCATAGGCATGAAGAGGGCACAGACATTTACCAGTCAATATTGGCCCAATCCGGCTGCTGGTGCATCTCAGTGGTGGAGGTTGCCTAGCATGCATAAGGCCATGGGTTTGATCCTCATCGCATGAGAGCATGCATCACCCCCCCCCACACACTCACACACAGTCCCAGTGTGGATCACTTGATGCCTAAGAATGTAACTGAAGTCCTAGGCCCCTTATGTGGGACAATTACCTACCCTTCTTCACAAGTGCAATATGGAGCATTACTATGCTCTATGTAACTGTAGACTCAGTCTCTTTTTCAGGTAGTGCTAGGGACAATTGGAGCCCATCAAGATTCTGACAAAGGTGTTTGCTACCTAATGGGCAACTAGGTAGGGGTGTATTGTGTCCCTTTAGAGGAGAATGAGATAGAACAAAATAAAGGAAAGAAATTCTGACATGTACATATGCGTTGAAACTAAAAAATATTAGGTTAAATGAAAGAAGTCAGACACAAGAAAACAAATGCTGTATGATTCTACTTATATGAAGTACTTAGAGTAGTCAAATTTGTAGAGATAGAAAGTGAAATTGTGATTGCCATGGCCTGGTGGATGGGACTTAGTGTTTAATGGGAACAGAGTTTCATTTTGGGATCATGAAAAAAATTCTAGAAATAGACAATGGTGAATGAACTTAATGCCATTGAACTGTACACTTTAAAATGATCAGAATAGGGGCCGGAGTAGTGCCTCAGAGATTATAGGTTTTGCTTAGACAAAGACCCTCGTTCAAACCCCAGCACCATATACACAAATAAGTGTTGGAGAAACAAAGGCCAGATGAAAAAATAATTAAAATTGATTCTTTCTTTCTCTCTTACTCTCTCCCTCTTTCTTTCTTTATAAACAATGATCAAAGTAGTGAATTTTATGGGATGTAACATTCTACCACAAAAATAAAACTGAAGAAAACAAAAGTGAATGTAAGCAGAGGTTGTTGAAATAGGCATTATATACAACACTGTAAGCAAATAATAACCCCAAAATATTGACCTATGGAATACTGAATGGCCTTCATCGTGTTGGTATGTTAGGGCTGGAACCTTAATGAACCACTGGGTTACAATTGCAGCAATCTGCCATGAGATGCCATTTGTTCTTTTGGGTTGAAGAAGACAAATTAGACAATTCAATTGCAGAAATAGTAGGGATAATCACTCACTCTCTTAACTCATCTTTTGTAATGGTCTCAATTCTTGAAATTTGTGTTTTAATTTTAATTTATATTGCACCATATTAACAATTTTAGTGGCTTGGGCAGGTCCTCAGTGGCTTTTGGCAAGGAAAACAGTGTGGGGTAAAACTTTTATTTTATTCCAATTAAAGCAATAATGGGAAGCACAAGAGAAGAGGAAGCCAGAACCACTGGAGTACTAGACAAAGTTATTGTGACAATAATCAGGCTAAGCATGCTTGTTTGTCTCCAGTGTAATGTGTGATAACGTCCCAGGGAGACATTAAATGTAGTAG
The DNA here is from genome assembly GCA_004027875.1 of Aplodontia rufa. NCBI lineage: Eukaryota > Metazoa > Chordata > Mammalia > Rodentia > Aplodontiidae > Aplodontia > Aplodontia rufa. The sequence goes on from PVKS010008050.1 coordinate 69,130, forward strand.
AGTCTGGAGAAAAAAGATCAATTAGAACTAAAAAAAAAAAAAGTTGCTTAGTGTGTGGGGGAAACAATGGACCACATGTTTTTTGTTTTTTGTGTTGTTTTTTGTTGTTGTTGGTTTGTTTTGTTGGTTTGTCCCAGGGATGAACCCAGAGGGGTTTAATCACTGAACCACATCCCCAGTACTTTTTTATTTTTTATTTTGAGACGGGATCTTGCTAAATTGCTTGGGGCCTTACTAAGTTGCTGAGACTGGTTTTGAACTTGGTGATCCTCCTGCTCAGCCTCCCAAATTGCTGTGATTACAGCCCAGCTTTGGGCACATGTTTGTGGCTGGAATTTAGTGAATAGAATGGGAACTCCACACCTGGACGATTTGGATTTCCCTGTAGAACCTGTTTTAGAGGACTTGGAAATCTGATAATTGGGAAAGCTCAGATATCAGAGTTGCCAGTGCCAGGGATGGGGGTTGGGAGTTTAGCGCGGAAGTTCTGAAATGGTGACTGTGTTAGCTTTCTTTCTTTCTCTTCTCTCTCTTTCTTTCTTTCTCTTTCTTTCTTTCTTTTTATAAAGAGAGAGGAACAGTGAGAGAGTAAGAGAAAAATCAATTTTATTTTAGTTTTTCTTGTGGCTTTCATTGCTCTGACACTTTATTGTGTATTTGGTGCTGGGGTTTGAACCTACGTCCTTGTGCATTCAAAGCAAGCACCTTAGCGGCTGAGCCACTGCTCCAGCCCCTGTGTTAGCTTTCTGTCACTATAACAAATACCTGAGGTGATTAGCTTATAAAAAGAAAAGATTTATTTTGATTTTAGAGTCCATGATCAGATGGACATATTGCTTTTATGCCTCTGGTGAGGGTGCTAGATGTCCATGGTAGTAGTGTGTGGTGGAGCAAAACCACTCACCTCATGGCAAAGGAGCCAAATAGAGGAAGAGAAAGGGACTTGGGGTCCCACTATTCCCTTTGAGGTCACACCTTCAAAAACCTGCAGA